>PVJH01009684.1:0-77651 GCA_004026705.1 Nesogale talazaci | reverse complement strand
CAGTGCTGTAGTCAAAGCCCCAGAGGCTAATAGGTCTTCCAAACTCTGGCTCTCGGCAGCAGTTCCTAACCTGCGGGTAACGATCTCTCTGGGGGTCAAACTACCCTTTCACAGGGGTTGCCCAATTCATAACAGTAACAAAATTACAGTTTGGAAGTGGCAACAAAAATAAGTTTATGGTTGGGGTGGGGGTGGGGGGGTCACCACAGCATGAGGAACTGTATCAAAGGGTCATGACATTGGGACGGTTGAGAACCACTGAGAGTCTACAGTACATCAAAATCCTGTCACCATTGAGCTGGATGTCATCCACATGGGGAGTTCAAACTTTTCCAGAGGATTTTTTTTCATGGTATTTTCTTTTATTTTTCCATTTAATTTTCAAAATTGTGGCAAAAACATGTACAACAAAACATTCTCCTCTCTGACTCAACAACCTCCACAAGTACAATTCTGTGTCATTGATTATACTGTTCAGGTTAAGCAACAACTAATCATACCCTTTTCCAAATTATTTCACCACCCTTAACATAAACATAAGCCCCATAAGCAAAAACTCTTACTTACATCTTTCCCATGGTAACCATTGGTCAAGATTGGTTTCTTTCTTTTTTCTCTAATTCAGTTTTCTTTATATAATATCCACATATCTTACACTTCCATAAATAAGTTGCTTTTTGAAAGAGCTGTTTATACATCATCAAAATCAGTGCTAATACTCCCTGTTTCTTTTTTTAACATAGATTTTATTGGGGGCTCTTACAACATTTAATACATTGTTTGTATCAAGCATATTTGTACTCATGTTGCCACATTCATCTACATTATCTACTTGAACCCCTCCAGCATAAGCTCCTCTTTCCCTCTTTCCTCTACTTCTTTAATTTTTTAATTCCAACTCCCCATATTTTCCCCTCTCCCATCTCCTCCCCCATAAACTTCCAATAATTTACAAAATGTTATTACCTCTTCATATCTTACACTGTCTAATGTGTCACTTCACTCACCGCACCCCCCCCGCCCCATTGTCCACACCCCAGAGAAGAGGTCACATGTAGATCCAACAAATTTGTTCCCCCTTTCTACTCCACCATCCCTCCACCCTCCCAGTGTCACCACTCCCCACTTGTCTCAAGGGATTATCTATCCTAAATTTCCACGTTTCAACTCCAATGTGCATCCCCTGGTCTAGCCAATTATCCAGAGGATTTTTAAGTCTGTGATATTTTAAATGTAGGTTGGTTAGCATGTAATTCACATATGAACTACCACTGCCATAATTGACTTTATAATAATGTAACAAATGATACTCATATTCATGGACTCTGATCAGAGGGGATCAGAGGCTTAATACCTGTGAATATCCCATAAATGGATTTGAGGCTTCTATATCCTTCTGCAATCAGGAGGTATTCTTTGTGAAAGCAGAGGGCCACATCTGTGTGTCATACAGTTGCTGGAGAATTCAAACTGCTAACCTGTCAGTTTGCTGTTGGGTACTTACCCAGTGCATCACCAGGACTTCAAGGTATGTAGGACAGATATTACTGACAGATCTGCCAGGTAGCCTATCCAGGGTATCCCTACTCCTCCTACTACTGGACAGCTGCAGTGAAGCTGTTTAAAGCCTTCATGGACCCTTGGCTGTCCTATGCAGGAAGAGAGAACACAACCTCTGGCTTTGCACTAAATAGAGTAGATGTTTCTAAGAGATCTGCTGGTCAATGTTTACCTCCCAAACCTCTCCCTCTCGGTGCAGCATAACAGCTATAATGGAGCCTTTTCCAGACCTGCAGCCACACTGGGAAAGGGTGCAGTGGGAATACACTAGATAGATATTGGTAGTGAATTCTTTGGGGTTATATCTACCTCGTCTGGAAGTGGCCTGCAGACCAATGGTTTGACAGAAGGGAGTCTTCAAATGAAGCAGCAACCAAAGATAATGAACTTTCTGTGAATGATTATAGTTCAGATAGTGTATGTTTTCTGATTAGTTTGTGAGAAGCTACTTGACTGAAATCTTTGCATAGTCAGAAATAGAACCCCCTCCCCACAAAACACTGCACAGATTAGAAACAAGGAACAAAGACTGTATTCCCCAATGAAACATTGCTAACAATTTTTTTCACATTAGATATACTTCATTGCAATTTTCTAGTAACTATAAAAGTGACAGAAAATGCTGATTTGTACATGTTCTAAATTTGAAATCTAGAGCATTCACAAAGGATCATTTTCTATATAGTGTTCTAAATTCATTTCTTTATATAGCTCAGGAAGATGAACCAGAAAAAACTACTTTGCTTGAGGGTGAAGATTCAGTATCAAAAACCCAAATTCAAGAAAGGAAAAAAAGACCTCCCATAGGGGAAAAACAACATAGTAAGTATAATAATTTTTGCTAGTTTTATATTAAATTGTACTCATGAGAAAATATTTTAAACTCAAGAATATGAATGTAAATATATTTTAATGGAAATCTTACACTCGGGCTGAGCCCCGGTGGCGTAGTGGTTGTGCGCAGAACTGCGGCCCACTGGGACGGAGGTTCAATTCTAGCAGAGGGGCTGAGCCTCCTACTCCCACCACCGGAGAGCTGTGATGCCCCCCCCCAAAAAAAAGGAAAGAAAGAAATCTTATACTCTAATCTCAAATGTGAATACCCTAAGTTAACTAGTGGAAACAAGCAGATCAAGTGATCAGTTTCTATTTTAATTTCTTGTGCTAAGATTATTTCATGTACTCAGTAATGACTCAGGACAATATCAGACACATAATTCTCTCTCAATTTCCTGTTCAACTGTCTTTGAAGATGATGAGCTGTTCAAAAGGTCAATCGGCACTTCTGACCTGTGCCAGTTGCCTTCTGCATCAACTCCACCTGGTGCGTTGAGGGTTTGCTAAAACCTGGGAGTGTAAGCAAAACTAGGGATACATAGAGCTAAGCAGAATTCTTGTGGAGTGTCACCAGGTATCACAAATTCTGCCATTTGTGGCTTTTGTTGTAATTGAGAGGTGGATGCCATTAAGGATACTTCGTGAGGAATGGAGGAGGGGAGTAGTTCTGGGAAAAAGACAGCATGATTCTTTCTGTGATCCTAACTTTCCCATACAAACACAGAGAAAATAATTAACATTGTGACTTGTCCCTGTGGGAACTTTGAAAAGGGGGCAAAGTAGGACAGCAAGAAATCACAAACCCAAATAAGATGCCAACTCTTCTCACTGTCACTGGCTGTTCCTCTGGGCACAGCAACAGGTGGAACCCGCAGACCTGTAGTCTGAGCCGCTGCTAGGTGCTAACATCTGTCACAGAGCTTGGCTCCAGGGTCTATAGAACTTGTTACCATTGAGTTGGCTCTGATCCTTAAGGTGGGTAGAGATGTCCCATAAGATTTCTGAACTGCACCCTTTTTTCAGTAGCCAAATGGCATATAATTTACAGATCACACAACTTGGTAGATCACACAACCCTTCAGAAGGGTTGAACAAGTATCCCCACGGTCAATTTCAGAACATTTCTTTTCTTTACATACTCATTGTTGTTAGCCCCCCATTTCCCTGCAACCTCACCTGCCATGCTCCCAGCTAATTATCAGTTCAGCTACTCTTTAGATTTACCTTTCTGGGTTTCATGTACAGAAAATCATACAGAACACAAATAGGTTGAAAACAGCAACAACAAAACAACCACCATAACTACAGAAACCACAGGAAGTCCTCAATAAAATAGTCAGAAAATATTAAAAACTGAAACAACTTGAAAATGGGTCAAAAGGGAGGGTAAGCAATATGGCATGACATTTTAACCTAACCTTATCTGCCACAATGAACTTTACAATGCTGTCTGATAGTCATTCTGTTCATCTCCCTGGACTGTGGTCAGAGGATATTAAACAGTGGCATAAGACATGTGGGGATCCTATAAGTGTTTTTCAGTCTCCATCGTCATCCATGGTGGTGGTGGTGGTAGGTGCTTTCCAGTTGGTTCTGATCTTCGGCAATTTTATGCACAACAGAAGGAAGCACTGACCAATCCTTTTCCTTTACCATCCTGTACAATTATTCTCATGCTTGAGCTTGTTGTTGAAGCCACAGTATCAATACATCTCCTTGAGGAATCTTCCTCTTTTTTCTGTCTCTCTACTTTACAAAACACGATGTAATCTTCAGGGACCGGTGTCTCCTGTCAGTATGTCCAAAGTATGTAAGAAGTTTCTCCATCCTTGCTTCTAAGCATTCTGGCCATACTCCTTTCCAGACATAACAGTTGGTTCCTTTAGCAGTTCATGGTACTTTCAAAATTCTTCTCCAGCATCACAATTAAAATGCTCGAATTCTTCTTCAGTCTTATTCAATGACCTACTTTCACATGCAAAGAAGACAATTGAAAATACCATGGCTTTGGGTATCAGGAGCACCATACTCCTCAAAGTAACATCCTTCATTTTCTTTATTCCAAAGAGTTTTTGTATAGCAAATTTACCCAGTGTAACACATCTTTTGATCTCTTGAGTTCTGTCTTCATGAACATTGACTGTGGACACAAGCAAGACAAAATCCTTGACAACTTCAACCTTTTCTCCATTTAGCATGATGTTGCTGGCTTATTGGTTCAGTTGTGAGGATTTGGGTGGTCTTTATAGTGAGTTGTAAGACACCCTGAAGGCTGCAGTCCTTGATCTTCATCATCAAATGCTCTAAGGCGTCTTCACTGGAAGCAAGCAAGGTTGTATGTCCTCTGCATATTGTAGGTTTTTCAAAAGTTTCCCCTCAATCCTGATGCCACATTCTTCCTATAAGCCAGCTTCTCTGATGATTGCTCAAATACAGATTTAATAAGTATGGTAAGAGGATACAACCTGATGTACACGTTCCCTGATTATAAACCATTCAGTGTTCCCTTTTTATGCCCTTCCAACTACCTCTTGGTCCATGTACAAGTTCCCCAGGAGCACAACCATGTGTTCTGGAACTCTCATTCTTCTCCAGGTTATCCAGGGGCATGTTATGATCCACATAGTCAAAAGTTTCTACATAGTCAAACACAAACATCATTCTGGTAGTCTCTGCTTTTAGCTAAATTCCATCTGGCATCAGCAATGAGATGTTTTGCTCCATGTCCTTTTCTGTCTCTGGTCTGAAGCTCTGGTCGGTCCTGGTTAATGTACTTCTGCAACCATTGTTGGGTGATCTTCAGCCAAATTTTACTCACATGTACTATCAAAGATATTGTTCTTTAATTTGAGCATTTTGGATTTTGGACTTGCCACTATATCCTAGCTCCAATTTGAAATAATTAGTTCTGACATTATGACCCTGCTCTATACACACCCACATGAAGGAAGCACAGACGATAAGGGTGATATAGCTAAGGGTGAAGCAATTAGATGGTGCTCGGCTATCAAACAGAACAGTATTGCGGGTCCTAAGGACTCGTTTCCAAACAAGCATCCTTCTAATTGAGATGTCAACTATAACCACATGATAGAAGAATGCTGACATTCATGAACCCAAGGATTGTAATTTATGCGTATCACTTAAAGCTGAAGGAAGGAATAGCATCAAAGCTAAAATTGTGAGATTGTGGTTTGCCGAAGGCTATGGATGACAGTGGAAGCCCCATGATACATTTGTGAGACATACATGGGAAATAAGTTTCCAGTGACCTCCCTCTATCCATAATCAAGGCATGGGAATAAACGGATCACCAAACAGAGTACTGGAATGATGACAACAGGAGATCAAAATGATTTACCCATTAACTTGAAAAGTCAAAATCTTGTCACTTGATTCCACCTTCTGATACACTTTGGGTAGGCTCTGCTCTGGTTTTCAAGAGTGATATAGCTAAGGGTGAAGCAATTAGATGGGGTCCAGCTATCATATAGATAATTTTGGAAAGTAAATATCCATTTAGATATATATTTCTATTCTTTTCCTATTTCTACCCAAATATTTTATACATCTTCTCTTTTGTTCCCCCCCCCAACTTTCCCCCTACATAATATTATTATCTGGAATTATCTTCATGTTAGTTTCCAGAGTTAATTTTCATTCATATAATAGCTATTTGTGGTATAGTAATCCGTTTGAAAATATCCCAATTCATCATATTTATCTTAATTTATTCAATTAACACCTTGTTCTTGGATATGTAGGTGTTTTTCAGTTATGAGTGGTTTCCGTGAATGATTGCTTATTCATTTTCATTGTTGGATCTGTGAATATGCTATTAATCTAAGTCATAAATTACTGATGAGAAGTTGAAACTAATATAAAGCACATTTGATGCCTATGAATAGTTATGAGATAATGGGACAGCTTCAACACAACATATTAGAAGTCTTGTTATTTTTACATTGTTGTTGTTAAGTTCATCAAAGAGCTTCTAACCCATAACAACCTCATGCACAAAAGACAACATTGCCCAATCCTATGCGTTCTTCACGATTGTTCCCATACTTGAGCACGTGGTTGCAGCCACGTTAGCCCTCTCTCTCCTTGAGGGCCTTCCTCTTTCGCACTGCTTCTCTAGCCCAATATGATGTCCTTCTCCAGGGATCTGCTACTTCTCAGCAAAAGTATGCACCCCATCCTTGTTTCTAAGGCGCATTCTAGCTACCTCTCCAAATCAGAACACTGTACTTTTACCAGTACATCACACTCCCAATGTTATATACCAGCACTACAATTCAAATACCACAGTTCTTCCTTGGTCTTCTTTAATCAATGCCCAACTTCCACACACATATGAAGCCATAGAAAATACCACGACTTGGGTCAGGGGCACTTGACTCCTTAAAGAAGTCTTGGGCAACAGATTGACCCATTAGATCATGTCTTTCGATCTCTTGAATGCTGCTTTCATGAACATTGACAGTGGACACAAGCAAGGCAAAATTCTTGACAACTTCAACCCTTTCTCCTTTTGTCATGATGTCATCTAATGGTCCCATTGTGAGGGTTTGGGTCTTTTCCCCAGTGCGCTGTAATCCAAACTGAAGGCTGCGTTCCTGACCTTCATCGGTAAGTGCTTCAAGTTCCCTTTGCTTTCAGCAAGCAAGGTTGTGTCATCTGCAGATCACAGGTTGTTCAAAAGTCTCCCTCCAATTCTGATGCCACATTCTCCTTCATATAAGCCAGCTTCTCTGATGACTTGCTCAGCATGCAGCTTTAAGAAGTGTGTTGACACAGTTTAAAAACCCTCAGGGACAGTTTGCACACTAGGCTCACTCAATTCAGGTACTTTAATGCTATTCTTAAAGCTAACAGTGACTTGTATTCTTCTATTTTGCTTTTGTTTCGACATGCTGGTAGCACATCCTTGAGGAATGTCAACTTAAAGACTCAGTTCAGGTATCCAGGTATAACTCAGCCAAACAGATTTTAAAGTTGCATATAACTCTCCAGCACATGCTGCCTCACACTCTTTTATATATTCAGTTATTACTACTGAGCAGATAATATGGGGGGTTCCTGTTAACAGTGTATTAAAGAAATAACAATGTGCATAAATATGTAGCCAGCATGCCATATACATACAAAGGTTAACTTATATATATATTTAAATGCAACTTATAGCCAGCACAATAAAAATATTGCTGCTTCTGTAAACTATACCACTTGCAGTTCCTCTGCAATGTGGCTCTTGCTTCTTCACCACAACTACTACTAAATTCAAGCACTGGTCCTAGGCTATCTGACCTCTACATTCTAGTTTATGCAATGTCTTTTGAGAATTCTGTGCACTGGCCACTGTGATGGAACCAATGGGCCAGGAGTGCTTTGAGTTCATTAGTAGTGATTCTGCCAAAGTTGGTGTTGTAACATGAGTATATGTAAAATGTCAAACATGAGCAGAGGGCTAAGTCTGCTTAGCAGCAGACCAATTTTTGTCAGAATTGAAATTTTTGAAGTCCTCACTGACGAGTCTCTTCTGATGTTCTTAACTCCAGGTGTTACCCCTTTTCATCTTTAATCTAAGACTTATCTACAAGAGGTCTTTGTTTTTACATGCCTTTTTGTTTTCTGCAGTATTATCTGTGGCCAACAATGTGTAGATTATGCCTCTGCTTTAAGATTTGATATCTTACATCTAAAAGGAATTCACTCCACATTTAAGGCCCCGTAGCCTTTGAAGATAAGGAAAATGGCATTTTTCAGATTTCTAGAAGTTCAAGTGTCATGCAACAGAACAGGAACCCCTTTTACTCTATGGACCTCATTTAAATATACTGTTTACAGTTTGACAGAATTGTATATTTAATATTTCTCTTGTACTGTAGATTATATTTATTTACAGACTTTTTTGTACTGTGTGATTTGAACTTTTTGTTCCTTGCTATGATCAATGTTTATGTAGTAGAGCACAGATGATCACAAATTAAGTTCTTTTGTTTGTTTGATTGCACTACATTACATTTTTAAACGCAGTTCTGATTTTTGACTGTACTAAAATAAGCTGTGTCTTAATGTATGTGATGAGTACTTAAAACTTTAATACATGTGGTTCCCTTTTTTTGCATTGTATGTCAGAGTGCTAATTCTTTCATGCATGTGTAAGATTTAATGGTTCCATTGTATTATTTGACCAGACATTTTGGAGAAACATTCCCAGCTGTGCTGCTGTGTATGGTAGTTCTCACTGGATGCCAGACTTTTCAAAACTACTATTCTAATAAACTTTGTTGTGGAAAAAAAAGTGTGTTGAGAAGATACAACCTGGTGCAAACCTTGTCCGATTATAAACCATTTAGTATTCCCTTGCTCTGTTCACACAAATGCCTCTTGTTCCATGTACAAGTTCCTCATGTGCACAATCAAGTGTTCTAGAATTCCCATTCCTCTGCAGATTATCCACAATTTGTTGTTATCTGCACAGTCAAATGCTTTTCCACAGTCAGTAAAACACAAGCAAACACCTTTCTGGTACACTCTGATTTGAACCAAGATCCATCTTAATATCACCAATGAGTTGTCTTGTTCCATGTCCCCTTCTGGGTCTGACAGCTCTCTGTCAATAAACTGCTGTGACTGTTACTGAGTAATCTTCAGCAAGATTTTCTTGATTGTGCTATAAGTGATATTATTCTATAATTTGAGCACTCTTTCTTTGGAATGGATATAAATAGGGATCACTACAGTGAGATGGCCAAGTACTTGTCTCCTGAGTTTCCGGGCATAGATGACTGATTGCTTCCAGTGCTTCAACCGCTCATTAAAACATTTCAATCTGTCATGCTAGGTATAATTCTTGTGATTTTTGGAAGGTGGCCCAGCTCATAACTACTCTCTCACCGGGGCTCCTGCAATTTTTATAACAATAAAAGCGAGAGGAAATAATGCTGCTTATAATATAAATTGGAAATCTAGAAATCACAAATGATCTAATTTTCTATCTTTTCTCAATGCATCTCTTTATATAGCACACAAAAATGAAACAGAAAAAAATATTTTGCTTCAAAGTCAAGATTCAGCATCAAAAACCAAAATGCCAGAGAAGAAAATACCTTCCATGGGGGAAAATCTAAATAGTGAATATGATATTTTTGCTAGATTTAGATGAATTCAACTTCATAAGAAACAGGTTTTAAGCTCAAAATATGAATTTAATATATATTTTATAGAAACCTTATATTTTATTCTAAAATAACTAGAGAAAATCAAGTATATTCATAATTTTACATTTTAATTTCTGGTGCTATGATTGCTTCATGGCCATGGGTTATGCAACCTGTCCTGATGAAGAAAAATACCACACATATAAGTCTCTCTCTGTTCTGTTCAACTGAACGGAGATCAGGGGGTCAAAAATTCCAGGGGCACTTCTGATCTGTGCCAGTGTCCTTCTGCACAAACTCCAGCTTCTGCACCAAGAAGTTGCTATATCCTGGAAGTCTAACAAAAATTTGAGCTGATGGCTAGGTCAGTCTGGGAGCCTTGTGGAGTGACCCCATGACCTAGTCTTCCTTGTAGCCTATGTTGTCATTGGTAGATGGGTGTTTTTAAGAATACTTCATGGGGTCAGGAAGGAGAAGTAATTTGAGGAAGATGGCAGTATGATTAACTCTATGATGCTAACTATTCCCATATGGAAACCAAAATAATAACTAACACTGCACCTTGGTCCTGTGAGGACTTTGAAAAGGTTGGTAAAAGGTGGCAGCAAGGCGTCACAATGTGCCATAAGCAAGGGGAACAGGTGGAGAGCCATCCTTTCTCACTGCCTCTCTTGATACAGTAAAAGATAGAAGCATCACAACTGTCCTCAAACCCCAGCAGAAAATAATTTCCTCGGTCCTGATAAGGACCCCACGCTTTGGCTCCAAATAAAAATGCTAAAAACCTGTGAATTGAGTTCACTGTGAAATGCAAACAAAACATCAACAATCAGAATCAACCACAATAACAAAAGAGATAAAATCTTCAAAGAAAGTAGGAAGTATTAAAATTGAAACAACTTTATCATGGGTTAAAAGGGTTAGGGTTGGGGTTACATATGCCAGAATCTACTTTGTGATGCTCTTTGTCTGGGACCGAGGCTAATCACATTGCTGAATGGTCTGAGGGGATTAAAGAGAGGCTTAATCCATGTGAGGATCCCACAAATGGATGCGGGCATCCACAGCCTTCTGCAATCAGGCAGTACTCTGTATAAAAGCAGAGGGCCTCATCTGTGTGTCGTGCAGCTGCTGCAGGGTTCAAACCGCTCACCTGTCAGTTTGCTGTTGGGCACTTCCCCAGTGCATCCCCAGAACACTGAGGTATGTAGGACAGCTACTGCTGACAGAGCTGCCAGGTGGCCTATCCAGGGTATCCCTGCTTCTCCCCCTGCTGGACAGCTGCAGGGAAGCCATTCAAAGCCTTCATGGACCCTTAACTGTACTATTCAGGAAGAGGGAGCAGAACCTCTCACTCTGAGCTCAATTGAGCAGATGTTTCCAAGAGATTTTGTAAGGTGGATGATCAATTTTTACCTCCCAAACACCTCTCTCTCTCTCTCTCTCTCTCTACTTCTCTCTCTTTCTCTCTCTCTTTCTCTGTCTCTCTCTCGATTCAGCATAAGAACAGCTAAACCCATACTTTTGCCAGACCTGCTGCCCAACTAGGGAAGGCTGCCATGGAAACAGACTGGATAGATATTGGTAGTGAACTCTTTGGGGATATATTCTACCTGGTCTAGATACAGTTTGCTTGAGAGACCAACGGCCTGACAGAAGAGAGTCTTCACAGAGTGGGTAATGGGCAGCAGCCAAAGACAGTGAACTATCTCTGAATATATAGAGTTAAATATACATAGTTATATAGTTATGTTTTCTGATTCATTTGGAAGCTGCTAATAGTCTAAGATCTTTGCATAGTCAGAATTAGAAAATCCTCCGAGGTCATTATGGGAATTGAAACCAAAGAGCAAAAGCTCTTTTCCCTGAAGAAGCATTGGCATTTTTCATATTATATGTAGTTCATTACAATTTTCTCCTCTTTTTCCAAATCATTTTGTTAGGACATAATCCAGACATCATCACATTAAATAATTCAGTTTTCTTATAGCAATGAAAATGAGAGTAAATACTACTGTGTGCATGTCATAAATCTAAAATTTAGAGATTTCACAAAGGATCTGATGTTCTCTGTAGTGGTCTCAGTACATGTCTTTATATAGCTCAGGAAGAAGAACCAGAAAAAAATCTTTTGCTTGAGGTTCAAGAACCAGTATCAAAAACCCAAATTCAAGAAAGGAAGAGATCTTCCATAGAGGAAGAGCAATATTGTAAGTATAAAATTTTTTGTTAGTTTTAGATTGTTAAATCCATTAGAAAACATTTTATATATAAGAATATGAGTGTTTATATACATATATATTATAGAAATCATGTACTTTGACCTAATATATTACTACCTTAAAGCAGCAGTTTTCAAACTGTGGATCAAGACCACTTTGTGGATCAAATGAGTCTTTCACAGGGGTCACCCGATTCATAACAGTAGCCAAACTGTAGTTATGAAGAAGCAACAAAAATAATTTTGTGGTGTCACCACAACATGAGGAACTGTATTAAAGGGTCACCCCATTAAGAAGGTTGAGAACCACTGTCTTCAAGTAATGAGTGAAAATAAGCAAATGTATTGACAAGTTTCCATTTTGTTTTCTTTTGTTTAAGTTATTTCATGGCGTGGGTCATGTACTCAGTATTCACTAGACAAATAATTCTCTCTCAATTTTCTGTTCACTTGTCTTTGGATATTATGAGTACAAAAGTTCAGTGGGCACTTCAGACCTGTGCCAGTGTCCTTTTGTGTAAATACTACCTGATGAACTTCAATGTTACTAAAGTCTGGAAGTATAATAAAAAATATGGATCAGTAGAACCGAGGGCTAGGTCAGTCTAGGAACCTTGTGGAATGCCCTCACGTCCTGCTCTTGTTTGGGGGTTTTTGTTATAATTGGTAGATGAGTGCCTTTAATAACATTTCATGAGTTTGGAGAAGAGGGCAGTATGATTAACTCTAAAATGATGACTCTTCCCATATGGAAACCAAAATATAGCTGACATTGTGACTTGGCCCTGTGAGGGCTTTCAAAAGGTGGATGAAGGGTAACAGCAAGGAGTCACGAAGTGAAATAAGATAAGAATTACCTGTGGAGAGCCATCCTAATCTCACCGCCCCACCTCTCCCAGTCTTGGATGTAGCACCAGATGGTACCATCAGGGTAGAACTCAAAGCCCCAGTGGACCTCTGTTACCTAAATCCTAGGTCCTAATAAAGACCCCAAGGTACAGCTCTAAAGTATGAAGGAAAAAAAATAACCTTGATAATTGAATTTATTCTAATTCATAATGGGGAGTAGAATCGCTCCAAAAAATTACACAGCTGTAATCATTTAAAAATATTTATTTTTATTAGAATGTAGATCATATATTGTACAATTTAATGGTTGAATTGTATTAAGGAGATTTGTGAAATAATCACAGTCAATTAGAGAATATGTTATTCTTTTTGTGATCACTGTTTGCTCTCCATTTCCTGGACACCCCTCACCCCCATCAATCCCCAGTAATTATTAATCCAGTTACTATCTCTATAGATAGCCTGGATTTCATATTCAGAAAGCCATACAAAACACAAATAAGGACTAAGTCAACAAAGACAACAACAATGACAAAAGCAGAGAAAAACCTTAATCAAAAAGGAAGTAGAATAACATTAATATCTGAAACCCCTCAAAAGGGAGATCAAGGGATTAGGTATTATAACCAAACTACCACTTCCAAAATTGACTTTACAGTGTGTCTATAGCCATCCTTGGACTATGGTCCCAGAGAATTAAACAGAAACTTAATTCATGTGAAGACCCTGAAGATGGATCGGGGGCTTTCCCTGCCATGCCCTGACTTCAGCAGTCAGGTTGTCATCTTTTTGAAAGCTGAGGGCCATGACTTTGTGTCATGCAGCTGCTGGTGGGTTCAAATGCTAACCTGTCCGTGTGCTGCCCAGCACTTGACCAGTGCCTCCGCAGGACCCCATGTGTAGAATACAGATTCTTCCCCTCGCTCCTGGCAGCAAGTGGAGCTCTGCAATGAAGTCGTTCCAAACCTCCACAAACCCTTGGCTTTCCTAGGCATTAAGAGGGAACAACGTTCCAGCTCTGAGGTACATAGGGCAGATAGTTTCAAGAGACCTTCCAGGGTGACTGGTCATTGTTTAGCTTCCACGCTTGGTCTCTCCTGGGGTAGGAAAAGGACAGTAGAGCCTGATTCATACTTGCTACCAAACTGGTCAAGACTGCAGTGGCAATAATTCGGATAGATGATGAGAGAGAACTCTAAGGGCGCTCATTCTAAGTGGTGTGGAAGTGGCCTGAAAGACCACTGGTCTGACAGAAGAGAGTCTTCACAGAGTGGGCAATGAAGCAGCATCCAAAGGCTATCTCTGATTGAGTATAGTTCAAAAAGTGGTTAATTTAGGAGCTGATAATAATCTGAAATCTCTACATAATCAGAATTTAAAAATTCACAGATCTTTATTGGCAGTGGAAACAAAAGTAAAAAATGAACCCCCTGAGGACACATTGTTATTTTTCACTTAAGCGATAGTCCATTGTGACTCTCTTATAAACATAAAACTGGGACAAAATGCTATTATGTATGTGTCATAAATCTGAAATTTCTAGAGCTAACAAAGGATCTAATTTTCAATATAGTGGTCTCAGTGCATTTCTTTATTTAAGCTTTGGAAGATGAACCAGAAAAAGACATTGTGGTTGAAAGTCAATATTCAAAAGTTTCAAAAATTCACATGCAAGAAAGGAAGAGAAGATCTTCCAGAGGGGAGAAACAATATTGTAAGTACAAAAATTTTGCTTGTTTTTGATTAACTTAAACTTACCCAAAAATATTCTTGATCTGAAGATTCTGAATGTAAATATATTATTTTCTAGAAATCTTATACTTTGACCTAGAAGTTATTAGAAAAAGCAAGCAAATGTATTACTAACTTTCCATTCTAATTTCTGGTATTGATTAGTTCACCTCTGAGTCATGTTCTCTGTATTCAGTGGGGATAATACCAGACGCAAAATTCTCTCTCTGTTTTCTATTCAATTGACTTTGGAGATTATGAACACAAAAGTTTAATGAGCAGCACTGACTGGTGCTTTGTCCTTCTGTGTAGACCCACCAGAGTGTAGCACTGAGAGGATACTAAACCTTGGGGTCTTACCCTAAATATGGACCAGCAGGCTGAGACGGCAGGCTGGGCGCCATGTGGAGTGCCACCCAGGCATGCTCTTGTTTGAGGTCTTTGTGACGATTGATGGATGAGATTCAGAATGCTTCATGAGGAATGGAAGAGGGGGGTTCTGTACCGACCACAGTGTGATTCTGTGGGTCTAGTTTTTCCCAATTAAACACCAAGAAAACAACCTAAACCATGAGTTGTTACTGTGAAACTCTGAAAAAGTAGGCAAAGGATGACAGCAAGATGTCACAAACAATAATCAGATGAGGACAGTACGTGAAGAAGACTCTCTTTGCCACTGGTTCTTCCTCTACTGGCACTGCCACAATGGAACCAGCAGAACTGAAGTCCACGCCTGAGTGACAATAACTCTCTTCCTTACAGAGTAGGACCCCAGCCTCTGGCTCTAAGGCACATAAAAACTTGTTCCCATGGAGTTGATGCTGATTCACATGGGGAATAAAAATTTCCACGGGACTTCTAAAGCTATGATCTTTTAAAAAGATATCTATTTTCATATAATCCATATAACCATATGATTTGATAGTTCCATCATATTAGGAAATGTAGTACAATAACCACAATCAATTTCACGACATTTTCTTTTCATCACTGTTGGTAGCTCCTCATTTCCATCCCACTTCCCCTCATGCCACTAAACAATTATTAATCCAGATACTACCTCTTTAGATTTGCCTAACCTGAATTACGTATTCAGAAAGTAAGACAAAACACAAACAAGGATTAAACAAACAATACTAACAATGACAGAACAAAACAGAGAAAAACCTTAATCAAAAGGAAAGCAGAAAATATCAAAAAGTGAAACAACTTTTAATAGGTCAAAATGGAGATAACGAGGGCTGAGCCCCGATGGCGTAAGTGGTTGCGTGCCAGACTGCGGCCTATGGGCTTGGCAGTTCAAATCCAGCGGCGGCTCTCAGGAGCAGAGTTGGGTAGCTACCATGACCACCAGAGGGCAGTGATGCCCCAAAAAAGCACACAGCAGATAAAAACAGGGAATCTCCACAAAAGGCTGGGGGGAAAAATGAAGATAACATGAAGTGGTATTACTGTGTAAACTGTCCACCTCTGCTATAATTGACTTTACAATGCTCCCTGCCTGGCACCACAGCTATTCACATCCCTGGACAAGGATCACAGGAGATGAAGCAGAGGCTTAATCCAGTCTGACAGAATGGATTTGGGGCTTCTACTGCCATCCACAGCCTTCTGCAATCAGGCGGCATTCTGTATGAAAACAGAGGGTCACAATTGGGTGTCATGCATCCGCTGGAGGGTTCAAAGGGCTCACCTGGCTGTGTGCTGTTGGACACTTACCCAATGCATCCCCAGGACCCCGAGGTTTGTAGGGCAGATACTGCTGACAGATCTGCCAAGTGGTCAAATGTCCCTGCTCCTCCCCTCACTGGACAGCTGAAGTGAAGCTGTGCAAAGTCTTCATGGACTCTTGGCAATCAACACCACCTTTGGCTGTAAGCTAAATAGGGCAGATGTTTCCAAGAGATCTTGCAGGGTGACTAGTCAGTGTTTACCTCCTACCTCTCTCCCTCCTGGGGCAGCAAAAGAACAGCTATAATGGAGCCTTATCCATACCTGCTGCCACACTGGGAAAGGGTGTAGTGGGAATAAATCGGATAGATAGTGGTAGTGAAAACGATGGGATACAGTCATCCTTGTCTGGAAGTAACCTGAAAGTCTATGGGTCTGACAGAAAGGAGTCTTCACAGAGTGAGAAATGAAGCAGCAGTCGGTGACACTGCCCTACCTCTGACTGAATGGAGTTCAAGGGGTGTGTGCTTTCTGGTTAGTACAGGAGGTGCTTAGAGTCCGAAATCTCAGAACCAGAACCCTCACAGTACTTTGTCAGGAGTTGAAGCCAAAGAGCATGGCCTGTATGCATCCCCTGATGACACATTGTTAGTTTTTACACAAGATGTATTCCATCTCAACTTTCTTGTAACTGTAAAAATGAGACAGAACACTGCTCTACAATGTTCATGAATTTGTAAACTGGAGAGTTCACAAAGGATCTTCTTTTCAATACAGTGGTCTAAAGCTTCTCTTTACATAGCTCAGGAAGATGCAGCAGGAAGACATACTTCACTTGAGGATGAAAATTCAGTATCAAAAACTCCAGTGCAAGAAAGGAAAAGGCAATCATTCGTACGGGAAAAGCAACATGGTAAGTTTAATAATCTTTGCTAATTTTAGATTAAGCTGAACTCATCAGTTAATATTTCTAAGGTCAAGGATACAAATGTAAATATATATTTTAAAGAAATACTACCTTTGGCTCTAAACTGAATTGCTTAAGGTAACTTGTGACAATAAACAAATGTATTGACCACTTTCCATTTTAGTATCTGGTGTTACGATTATTTCATGACATGGGTCATGTACTCTGTAGTCAATAAGGACAAAATCTGATATAAAATTCTCTCCATTTTCTATTCAACTGACTTTGGATTTCATGAGTTGGAAAGTCCAGTGGGCACTTATGATCTTTGCCAGTGTCCTTCTATATAAACTCCACATGGGGGACGTGGGAAGGGTAGTGCTAAAGCCTGGGAGTGTAACCAAAAATATGGAAGAGCAGGCTGAGAGGAAGGTCAATCTGGGAGCCCTGGGGAGTGCACCCAGGCATGCTCTCATTTGTGCTCTTTGTTGCAATTGATCAATGGGTGAGATTCACAATCTTCATGGGGAATGGAAGAGGGGAGTAATACTGAGGAGATGGCAGTGTGATTCTGTCTATGATTCTCACTCTTCCTACGTAAGCACCCAGAAAAAAACAAAGGCTGTGATGTAGCCCGCAAGACTTTGAAAAGGTAGGCAAAAGATAACAGCAGGGAGTCAGAAACTAAAATAAGATAAGGATTGTTTGTATGGAATAATCTTTTTCTCCCAGCTCCCAGCTGTTCCGCTGTTGGCACAGCAACCAATGAAATCAGTAGAACTCCAGTCAAAGCCCTAGTGGACAATAGCTCTCCTAGGTACTAGCACATGTCCCAGGGTTGGCCCCATGGCATACAAAACCTGTTACAATTGAGTTGCCTCTGATTCATATGGGGAGTGGGACTTTCCATAGGATTTTGAAGACTGTTTCTTTAATCTTTTAAAAATAGATTTATGAAGTGTGAGCTTGTAATTCACATACCATACAACTCAGTGGTTCAATCACAGTAAGAAAAGCCATGCACTAAGAACCATGATTAATTTCAGAAACTTCATTGTTCCTTTGACTAACTGATGTTAGCACCTCATTCCCCTATGGCCTCCAACTCCCTACTATGCCTCTAGGTAATTATTAATCCAGTTACTGTCTCTGCAGATTTACCTTTCCTTTATTTCATATATAGAAAATCATATAAAACACAAACATGGCGTAAGCAATCCAAACCAACAACAGAGCAACATAGAACAGAGGAAAACCTTAATGCGATAGAAAGAAACTATTAAAAACTGAAATAATTTTTTAAAGGTCAAAAGGCCCATCTTAAACTATTCCATTTTTTAAAAAGAAAATGAAGGGAAATACATGTGGATTCTGCCTGTGGAGAATCCCCTCGGACCATAGGCCAGGTACGGGAAGAACCGTGCTCAACTACAGAGTTCATTGGAAAATGGGAAGCTGCAAGATGAGGTGAGGATAAAATGTGCCACCATCATTGTAGCATTTGACCTTACTTATGATCATTTTAAATGTGATCATTTCAATCATTTAGATTTAACGTTTTCTACTTTCTTTTCCCTTGAAGTTGTTGCCTGGTTTATGTTGCTATTCTTGCTAGATTTTGTGGTGGTGGCTGTTTGGTTGTTTTGAGTGCTTTTCTGTATATGGCACCTAGGAAAGGTAAATCCATAGACACAGTAACTGGCTTAAGGATTCCATGGGTTTGTGGTCTGACAAGGAAATGAGGCATGAACAAGGATGAGCACAAGATGGAAGAACATGTTCTAAAACGGATGGTGGTGATGACAGCACAACTCTTCCATAAGTGAATGAACATTGGATTGTATGATAGATGAATTCTTTGCTAATAAAACGTCTAAAATGAATGAATGAATGAATAAAAAATAGGGGGAGAATAAAGTGGGTCAAATGGGAGATCAAGTTATAAGAGGTTACATTTAACTTTACAGTGATCTCTTTATTTTACCAAAGGCACTCATATCTCCAGAGTACCGTCAGAGCAGATTAAATGGAGGCTTAATCAATGTGGGGACCCTTAAAACGGATTTTAGGTTTCCACCATCGTCAATAGCCTTTGGCAATCAGGCAGGAATCTCTCTGCAATTAAAGGGCCGCCTCTTTGTGTCCTGTGTCATCTGGGAGGTGCAAACCACTAACCTGTCAGTTGGCTCTTAAGCACTTAACCCATGCATCACCAGGATCCTAAATCATAGAGGACAGATATTGCTGACAGATTTGCCAGGGGTTCCTTCCAAGGTATACCTCCCCTTCCTCCTACTGGCAGCAGATGGACAGCTGCAAGGAAATCTCCATACCTGGCGGCATAAAAGCAGAGACTGTTCTGGAAATAAATTGAATAGATATTGGTAGTAAATTAGTAGATTTGGGTAGGTGTTGGGATATATTCCATTTGGTTTGGACGTGGTCTAGAAAGACTTTTGTTCTCACAGAATAGAGTCCAAGTAGGAAATGGAGCAGCAGCCCAAGACAGTGAGCAATCTCTGATGGAGTGTAGTTTGAAAGATATACGTTTTCTGCTTGGTTTAGCAGCTGCTAATGCTCTGAAATTTGTGCAGAGTCAGAATCAGAACCCTCAGAGAACTTTTGTAGGGAGTTGAAATCAAAGAATAAAGGTTGTATCCCCTGAAGACACACTGTTGCTTTTCATAATGTGTGTTGTCCATTGCAATGTTTCATAACTATAAAAATGAAAGAAATGTCACTGTGTATAGTTATGAGTTTGAATTCTACAAAGTTCACAATGAATCTGATTCTATGTAGTGGTCTCAATATACCTCTTTACATAACTCAGAAAGATCAAACAGAAAAAGATACTTTGCTTGAGAATCAAGATTCAACATCAAAACCTCAAATACAAGAAAAGGCAAGAAGATCTTCCCGAGGGGAAAAACAATATGATAAATACAATGATTTTTGTTAGTTTTAGATTAAGTTAAATTCATCTGAAAATTTTTTTAACTCAAGAATAAGAATGCAAATGTATTAACTATAGAAATCTTATACTTTGACTTAAAATCAAATACTCTAAGGTAAGTAATGACAATATGGAACTACACTGATTACTTCCCATTGCTATTTCTGGTGTTAAGATTATTTCATGATCGAGGGGCATGTACCCAGTTATCACTAAAGACAATACCAGACAAATAAATAATTCTCTCTCAATTTTCAGTTCAACTGACTTTGTAGATTATGAGTTCTAAAGTTCAACGGGCACCTCTGACATTTGGTATTGTCCTTCTGTATAAACCCTACCTGGTGCCTTGAATGGTTGCAAGAGCCTGGGAGTACAAGCAAAATTCCCAGCAGTATGAGTGGAAAGTTTGCTGAGGAGCCTTGTGGAGTTCCACCAGGGCATGCTCTTGCTTGGGGCCTTTGTTGCAATTGATCGATAGGGTAAGATTCAGAATGCTTCTTGAGGAAGGAAGAGGGGAGTAATTCTGTGAAGATGGTAGTATGACTCTATGATTCTAGCTCTTCTCATATAAACATTGAAAACCCCCAACTTGAACTGTGAATTGTTCCTGTGAGAGTTTGAAAACATAGGCGAAGTTATGACAGCAAGGAGTCACAAACTAATCCTAGATAAGGACAGTGAGCAGAAAAGTATCTTTTCCTCTTTGCCACTGGCTCTTCCTCTACTGGCACCACAACAATGGAACCAGCAGAACTGAAGTCCAGACTCCCCTAGGTGCTAAGTAAGACCCCAGGCTCTGGCTCCAAGAAAAAACTGTCACCACTGAGTTGATTCTGATCCTCAGGGTGAGTAGAGATGTCCCATAGGATTTCTAAAGTGTGCATCCTTTTTTTAGTAGGTCTATTGGCATATAATTCATAAAGTGTACAATTTAAAGGTTGAAACCTATTAAGAAGAGTTATACAATGACTACCACAATCCATTTCCTAACACCTTATTAGTACTTTCTTGTGCTCATTTTTGTTAGCTCCCCTGCCATGCCACAAGTTAATTATTAAGTCACTTAGTATCTTCACATATTTACATATCCTAGATCTACAACACAGAAAATCATATAAAACACAAACAGGTAGCAAACCCCAACAAAACCACCAACAATAACAAAGCAACTGCAATGGCTTGACGAAGCAAAGAAAATCTTCAACGAAAAAGAAAAGAGAAAATATTAAAACTGAAAAACTTTCAAATGGGTCAAAAAGGGGACCAATGGATAAAGTATTATGTTAGCCTAACTATATCTGCCTTAATTGTCATTATAGTGCTATCTGATAGCAAGTCTATTCCTAGTAGAGGGAATTAAACACAGGCTTCATGCATTAGGGGACCCTGCAAGTGAACTGTGCAACATGTCATTCATGTGGCTGTTAGAAGTCATCCAGTCTTTTTCAATCCCTTGTGACCTTATGAACAATAGCATGAAACACTGCCAGGTCCTATACCAGTCTCAAAATTGTTCCCATGATTGAGCCCATTTGTAGGCAAGGGGTTAATCCATGTTCTTGAGTGTCTTCTTCTTTTTCACTGCCCCTCTGCCAAACATAATTTCCTTCTCCAAGGATTGGTCTCTCGATAACAATCTGATGTATGCAAGAAAAAGTTTTTCCATTCTTGCCTCGAAGGAGCACTCTAACTATATTTCTTCCAAGACAGATTGGTTTTCCCTTGTAGCAGTCCATTGTACTTTCAATGCCTTCTCCAGCACCACAGTTCAAATGTCTGCAGTCTTCCTTATTCAGTGTCCAACTTTGGCAGGCATATGAGGCAATGGAAAATACCATGGCTCAAGGCTTAGATTTTTTCTTGAGTTCTTTTAGTTTATGATATGCTGAACTTGTTCTTCCTTTTGGTTTTTTAATTTCAGGTCTCGGCACATTACATTATAATTTCTGACTTTATCTTCTCTAGCTGAGCCCTGAAATTTACTTTTTTTCCCCCTCTGAAATTTTCTATTCAGTTCTTTGAAGTCATCATTTCTTCCATTTGTTTTAGATATACTATGGTTAAGAGCAAGTTTCAGAATCTCTTCTGACACCCATGTTGATCTCATTTTTCCCGTCTTTTTAAAAAATCATTTTATTGGGGTTCGTACAATTCTTATAACAATCCATTGTGTCAAGTACATGTATACATATGTTGCCATCATCATTTCTTTTGCTTTCCTCATGAATGGTGTTCTAGAAATCGTCCCACAGTTTCCCACCCTTTACCCAATATTACCTTCTTGAATTAGCTGCATGTCAGTTTATGGAGCTAATTTTCATTCATATAGCTATTAATGACATAATATACATATATTTAATTTAATTATATCATAATTTATTATACTTAACTTGGCTTATTAAGCCATTTTTTCTGCTTGGGGATGTACCATATATACTCATGTATAAGCCAACCTGAATATCAGATATAGAGAGTTGACAAATGATCTAATTTCCTATTGAGTGGTCTCATTGAATCTCTTTATAAAGGTCAAGAAGATGAACCAGAAAAGATTATGTTGCTTGAGGGTCATGATTCAATCTCAAAAACCCGCAGGCAAGAAAAGAAAGTACATTCCAGAGGAGGAGAAAAGCAATATAGTGAGTATAGTAATTTTTGCTAGTTTTAGATTAAGTTAAACTCATCTGAAAACGTTTTTTAAACTTAAGGATCTGAATTTAAATATATAATTTATTTTAAAAAATATATTTGGGGAGGGGGCATCATTGCTCTCTGGTGGTGGGAGTAGGAGGCCCAGCCTCACTGCTGGAAATGAACCTCCATCCCAGTGGGCCGCAGTCCCGCACACAACCACTACGCCACTGGGACTCAGCCCTAAAAACTACATTTTGACCTAATATGTTAATACTCTAAGGTAAGCAGTGAAGCAGAAATAAGCAAATGTATAAATAACTTTTCATTTTAATTTCTGGTGTGAAAAGTAGCCTGGATGGAGGGAAGATGTTTTGAGAGCGATGATGGCAACAAGTGTGTAAATGTGGCCTGCATACAATTGATGCTTGTATGGATTGTGATAGGAGTTGTATGAGCCCCCAATAAAATGATTCATTAAAAAAAAAGGAGGGAGGGAGAAGGAGAAGCTTATACCAAGGGATCAAGTGGAAAATGTTTCAAAATGAATATAGTAAGATGTGTACAGCTGTGCTTGATACAAATGATGTATTGAATGTTATAAGAACTGTAAAAGCCCTTAATAAAATAATTGGGGGAAAAAAGTAGTTTGGCTATGGGTCATATACTCACTATTCCTAAGGACATTTCCATACAAATAGTTCTCTCTTAATTATCTATTCAACTGCCTTTGGAGATCATGAGTTCCAAAGTTCAATGGGCCCCACTGACCGGTGCAGGTCCTTCTGCGTAAACCCCACCTGGTGCACTAAGGGGTGGCCAGAGCCTGGAAGTATCACTAAAATCATGGACCAGCACGCTGAGAGGACGGTCAGTCTGGGAGTCTTGAGGAGTGCCACCAGGGCATGCTTTTGTTTGTGGCCTTTGTTGCTGTTGATTGATGTGTGAGATTCAGAAGGCTTCCTAGGAAATACAGTAGAGGGTCGTCCTGGGAAGTAGTCCTGCAGTGTAATTCTGTCTACAATTCTGACTTTACCTATATAAATACCAGACAACTACCCTGTGACTTGACCTGTGAAGGCTTTCAAAAGGTGAGCAAAAGATGACGGGAAGGGGTCACAATCCAAAATAAGATAAAGATCAAGTGGGGAGAACAGTCTTTTCCTCACTGCCACTGGTTCCTCCTCCTCCTGGCCCAGGGACAGCTGGGTCCAATGACACTGTAGTCAAAGCCCCAGTGCACAATAGCTCTCTGCGATCTTAATAAGGGCCCCCAGCTCTGATGCCTCTGGGAAGTGGGGGGGCAGGGTTGAAGAACTGTGCCATAGAATTTCTAAAGCTGTAACCTGGATGAAAGCAGAGTGCTGCATCTTTCTGTTACATGGCAGCTGATGGGTTTAAACTGCCATCCTTACCTACTGAGCACTTAACCAGTACACCACCAGGGACAACTGGAATGGAGGACAGACATTTCTGACAGATTTGCCAGGTGCCCTGTTCAAGGCCTCCCTGCTCCTCCCACCACTGGCAGCAGTAGGAGAGCAGCAGGGAGGCCACACTCACCACCTTCATGGACTCAGTTCTCATATATGCTAAGGAGGAATAAAACTCCGGCACTAAGGGGAATGGGAAAGAGGTTTCTAACGTATCTCCAGGGTGAGTGGTCAAAGTTGTTCTCCCAGGTCCCCATATACCTGATGCAGAAAAAAAAAGGAATGAAACAAAAAACAGCTACAATGGAGCCTTAGTTACAAGGGGTGCCACCCAGCTCTGCTGAGTACTGGTAACAGATTGGGTAACTATTCGTAGTGAATGCTTATGTTGTACATATAGGTTCTGTCTGCTCAGAACAGAACTGGGGCCTTCACAGACCGTTGGCATGAATGGCAACCCCAGGATCATGGACTCTACCTAAGGGCAATTTAAGTCTTCTGATTGGCTGGGGGTCAAGTAACGGTCTGCATTGTGGGGGTGCAGTGACTGACCAAGTCTTTCTCCCACAGAACTGCTGATGGTTTAAAACTACTGACCATTCAGATTGCAGCCCAATGCCTAACCATGACATCACGAGGGTCCTCTTTAGCAGAGCAGACTTCCAAGGAAACAAAGGATGGTGCTTTAAGTAACGCTCTCTAGTGGAGTCTAAAGAGGTCTTCAAAGCATCAAAGGCTGTGACTTCATTCACACGCTCAAGTCAGGTCTTTTTTCTTACAGAGCATTTTATTGGAGGCGCTTACGGCTCTTAAAACAATCCATACATCAATTGTATCAAGCACATTTGTACATGTTGCCATCATTACTTTCAGAGCTTAAGCTTTCTACTTGAGACCTGGTACTAGGTCCTCTTTTGTACCTCCATCCCCCATCTTCCCACCCTTGTGAACCCTTGATAAGTGATAAATTATTATTATTTTCAAATCTTACACTGTCTACTGCCTCCTTTCACCCATATTCTTGTTTATATATATAATGTGTATATATATATATGTGAATATCGTGATTAGTTCTCCCTCTCTCCCCCTTCTCCTTCCACCTTCCCCCTACCTGTATCACTATTCCCATTATTGTGCCTGAGGGGTTTATCTGTCCTGGATTCTATGTGTCAAGAGCTCTTATCTGTACCACTCAGGGTACATGCTCAGGTCTAGCTGAATTGGTAGGGTAGAACTGGGATTGTGATAGTGGGGTGGGGGGGAGGAAGCATTAAAGAATTAGAGCAGTGGTTCTCAATCTTCCTAATACTACAGCCCTTTTACATAGTTCTTCATGTTGTGGTGACCCCCAAACATTACTACTTCATAACTGTAATTTTGTTATAGTTGTGAATCATACATAATGTAAATATCTGATATGCAGTATGTATTTTATTGTTATCACTTGAATATAATTAAAGCATAGTTATTAATCACCAAACAATATGTTTGGTGTTTATATTTGTTTATATGTTTATATTGCGGAATAATTATTTCTAATGACAAAGAAAATGAAATTTTGCCATGAGGCATGGTGTAGCATGGGTAACAGTCTTCATGACGGGTACTAGTATGTGGGCAAATATGCATGTGGGTGGACCCACCTGGAGACTGAGAAAGGAGCGGTGTCCCAGTACATAAGACTATTGGAAATAATGTTTTTGAATGGTCTTAGGTGACACCTGTGAAAGGGTGGTCTGACCCCCAAAGGGGTCACAACCCACAAGTTGAAAACTGCTGAACTAGAGAACTATTGTATGTTCTGTTGGTGCTATACAGCACCCTTGCTGGCTCATCCCATCCTTGTGACCCAACTGTCTACAGATAGGTTTCAGGTCTCCATTCCAGCCCCCTTGTTTGCATCAAAGCTGTTGTTTGTTTTGGATCTTCTGATGCCTCATAACTGACCCTGCTGATACCTTATGATCACATGGGTTGATGTGCTTCTTCCAGGTGGGTTTTGTTACTTCCCTGCTAGATGGCCTAAGGTCAGATCTTAATCCCATTCTAATACTGTCAATTAGTATTGTAGAGAATGCCTTCCAAAAGGGAAGTATAGCCACAGGCAGAGAAGTCAGAACTGTAACACACTACATAAGGAATTAGGGCTAGAAGAGCTATATTAATTTGCTACAACTCATAGGTATATTTTAGAAGTGATTCATTTTCCTTTACATCTAAATTCCCACTTAATCTTTTTCATCCACCTCCACTCAATCTTTTTGGCCTTTCTCCACATTATATGTGTATATCCTTTCTTTCACATTGTGACCTGACTTTCAACAATATCAACATATTTACTCAATGATGTAATGCTTCTATGCAAATATCTGGAGTGAAAAAGTCCAAAGGAAGCTCCCAGCACTTCTCATGGGAAAGAACTGAGAAGGCAGTCAAGCCTCAAGTTATAATATTGAAGGATTCTGTGAACAAAAATTAAACGATGCGAAAAGCCACAAAAGAAATTGAAATAAATTCAGGGTCACAGTACCATAAATAATTGACCCACATTCAATTATTTCAAGAGGTAGTCTGTCTCTCTCTCTCTCTCTCTCTCAATATCTCTGTCATTTTTTTCTATTCTTTCACATCCTTTAATCCAAATTACAGAATTCTATACATCTTCTATTTTAGAGTTTTTATTTTTCCCCACTTTATATTATCTCCTAGAGGACACTCTAGAGTAGTTTATGGAGATAAATTTCATTTGTATAACATCTATTTATGCCACAATACATAGTATAGTTCATATCATAATTCATCATATGTATGCTGGTTTATTCAACCAATTCCCTGTGCTTGAATATGTAAGTGGTTTCCAATATTTTACCATTATTAGTAATGCTATAATGAATGACCACCTGCATATTTTCATTTTCAGGTTCGTGCCTGTTAATCTAAAATATAAATAAGTCATGAAAAGTTGAGACTACTATAAAATATAAAAAATTGTTGCTTAGGAATAGTTACGAAATTATGGAGCAGCTTCAACAGACACAAAATTCTCATTTTTTTCTCATTAGTCTACTGCAATTTTTATAGCTATAAAATGAGAGGAAGTATTGCTGTGTACTTGTTTCAAAGATGAGATTTAGAGTTTTCACAATAGATTCATTTTTCTGTTTAGTTGTCTGAATCAATCTCTTTATACAGTTCAGGAAGATGAACGAGAAAACACTATTTTGCTGGATGGTCAAGAATCAATATTAAAAACCCACAAGCAAGGAAATAAGAGGAGAGTATCCATCATGGAAAAACATGATAGTACGTAAAATAATTGTATTGCCGTTAGATTACTTTTAGGTTAAACTTGTCATAAAATATTTTAATTCAGAAATGTGCATTTACATATATATATATATATATATATTTATAGACACTTCGCTTTGTGATTTAAAATGCAACTTCCCGAAGATTCCTAGTAAATAAAGCAAATATACTGATATATTTTGGAAAGATTATCTCATACCCATGAATTGAGTTGATATTAAATGCTTCTAAGTCGGTTCTGCCACAGTGACTCTGTGCACACAGAATGTAACCCTGTGTGTTCACTGCTCACAAACCCGTGTCTTCCTCTCAATTGATGGTATGTTTGAGTTCGTCCTTGCAGCCACTCTGCCAATGCGTCTTGTCCCAGGTCTTCCTCTTCATTGCATCCCTCTGCTTTCCCAAACACAGTGTCCTTTTCCAGGAATTGGTCTTGCCCAAAGTGTGTGAGGTGAGGTCTCGCCATCATTGCTTCTAAGCATCATTCTGGTTGTACTTCTTCCAAGAGAGATCTATTTGTTTTTGACACTCCATAGTCGTTTTGTATTCTTCGCCAACACAGTATTCAAAATGCTTTGATTCTCCTTTGACCGTCCTTGGCCAGTGTCCTGCTTTTTGCATGCAATGGAAAAGACCATGGCTTGAGGCAGGCACCTCCTGATCCTCAAAAGCGTATCCTTCATTTCAACACTCCAAAGCAGTCTTGTGGTGCAGATTTTCCCAAAGCAGTGTGTCATTTGATCTCGTCACTGCTGCTTCCATGAGTGTTGGTTATGGATCCACGCATGATGAAATCTTTGACTCCAGGCATTGCTCTATCGTCATGGTCACCTACATCCAAGTGTATTTTTGTTTTCTGTACATTGAGATGCACAGAAACATAGGTGATATATGAGTAAGGCATGCGTATTTACTTATGTTTGTGAAATTCAATGTACAACTCAGTATAATATTAAGAACAATCCAGGCTAATAATTATAGCACAGTTGTCTGTTCAGCTGACTGTGGAGAAGAGGGGTTAAAAAAATCGAATGGGACCTCTGCCTTGTGCCAGTTTCCTTCTGCATTTGTGCTAACTTGTGAACAAAGAGGTTACTAAAACCTGTACGTATAATAAAAATATGGATTGATGAAACCAGTGGGAAGGTCTGTTTGGGAGCCCGATGAGGATCACGAGGGCGTGCTTTTGGTCACCTTTCTTTTAACCCAATTTGATGAAACCATTACAATTACATTTGGTGGTTTGTTTTTGCTGGGGGGAGCAGTTCAGGGAAGATGAGAGCGTGAGGAGATCTCCGATTCTGCTCCTTCCATCCTGATGTCCACAAAAACAACTACTATGTAACTAATGCCTGTGAGCACTTTTAAAGGGTGGGCAAAGAGTGCTGACCAGAAGATACAAACGAAAACAAGAAGAGGATGGAAGGGGAAGAACAGTCTTTTTCTTACTGCCTTCACTTCTCCCTCTGGGGCATTGCAACAGATAGAGCCGGCAGAACTGCAAAGTCCCAAAGGAAAACTGCATTTAAAGCCCCAGAACTACATTCAAAGCCCCTCTTATCTATAAAAATTGCTCGGCTCGCTGGCGCCAAGGTTCTAAGAAACCCTGCTGCCATTGAGTTGCTTGCAGGTCATCTGGGGGAATAAATCTGTCTCATGGAATGCCTAAAGCCGTCATTTTTATGAAAGCGGTTACTCCAACTTGCTGTCACACAGCACTGGGTATGTTCCAACTGCCTACCTCTTAGTCAGCAACTGCACTCTGAACCATTGCACCACTAGGGCCTTCAGGCATGGAGAATCTTTGCATTATAGTATTGAGTACATGTGTTGGTATTTTTAAAAGTCTGATCATAGGGGCTGAGCCCCGGTGGCATACTGGTTGATTGCGGGACTGCGACCTATGGGCTTGGTGGTTCAAATGCAGCAGCAGCTCTCCAGGAGCAAGGCTGGGTAGCTCCCATGACCACCAGAGGGCAGTGATGCCCCCACCCAAAAAATGTCTGATCATAATGTAAGAGAAAGGATATACACTGAGACCAAAGTCAGAAAGAATTGTGTGGGGATGGGTGGGAATTGAGGTGTCAGGGACAGTTAATCATGTCCAACGTGCCTTTTCTGGCATGATGGTGCACTAGACATGGATTAAACAGACCTACTACCCGGACCTTCTACAACAAGCACACAAGACAAAATTAAACATTGTTAATTCTAGAACCCTCAACTTCAGAGGAAAGGGTAGAGGAAAAGGTTAAGTACTAACTAGGATAGGAAGCTAAATAAAGATAGGGAGCGAGAAGATGAACAGGAGAATTGTTGGCTGGGATGACAAGTTGCAGGCATCTTGAACTATAGCACGCACCACTCAATTTAGACAGTGCCCTGGCATGCTGGTAGGTGACAATGAGAAAGGTGGAATGCTCCCTTGTTCCTCACACCCTCATGGGGTCCAAGAGTGTGACTGGACTCTACCTCAACCACAGAGTGTCCAGTAACACCCTTTCCACCTGCAAAGATTTGTTGTTAGAAAATATAAAAGGGAGAAATGCTCGGTTTTCTCAAGTCAACAGAACTGAAGGAAAAAAGCCAAGCTTCAGGTTTCAATATTGAAGGATTTGATAGATGAATATTGAAGAATGCAGAAACGTCAAAAGAAGATGAGAGAAATGCACATAACTGTACCACAAATAAATGATCGGTGTTCAACAATTTCAGGAGGCTGCATATGAGTTGAAATTAATGGTATTGAAGATGAAGTCCATACTGCTCTAAAGATAATAGTGGAAATCAAGGATCCATGCACACCAAAGGAAATGTTTCAACAAATTCATGAAGCTCTGGAAGCACTCATAAGTCTGTGCCCCAAATTTTTGAAGACCCCTATATGGTCAACGAACACTGAGAGATACTATTTATGCCTGTCCCAAAGAAATTATTAAATATTTCTAATATCACATGCAAATATAATTTTTGAAGGATACTTTAGAAGTTGGTTGCAGTATTACATCAACAAGGAATCCTACACTATGGAATGAGGGATATAACTTCATATATCATACTGATCTTAGGGTATGCCAGAAATATGCTGTGTTTTCTTGACTATGCAAAGGTAAATGACTGTGTGGATCATAACAAAATATGGGTAACCTAACACAGAATGAGAATTCTAAGACACTTGTGATATTCTTGTGTTTGTTAGGTGGCACCAAGTCAGTTTCAATCCCTGGCAACTCTATGCAAACAACATGAAACAAAGCCCAATTTTGCATCATCCCCCAAATTTGTTCCTATTCTTAGCACATTGGTGCAGCCATGGTGTCGGTCCATCTCATTGAGGAACTTCACTCCTTGGCTGTCCCTCTGCCTTACCACATATGATATCCTTCTCCAGGAACTAGACTCTCCTAATAACATGTTCAAATACATAGGACAAAATATGTAATCCTCACCTCTAAGGAACATGCTGGCCATATCTCTTCTGAGACAGAACCATTTGTCCATTTAGACGGTCAGCACCACAATTAAATGCGTTGGTTTTTCTTTGGTCTTCGATGTTCAATGTCCAACTTTCATGTGCCTATAAGGCAATTGAAAATACCATGACTCGAGACAGGCACATCTCACTCTTCCTAGTAACATCCTTTCTCATCAATACTTTTAAGAGGTCTTATGCAGCAGATTTTACCAAGGCAATGAGTCTTTTGTGCTTTAAGTTACTACTTCCATGAACATTGATTATGGGGCCAACCAAGATAAAATCCTTGACAATTTCAACCTCTTCTTCATCTATTTTCATGCTGTTAGTCCAGTTGTGAGGATTTGGGTCTTCTTTCTACTGAGTTATAATCCACACTGAAGTCTGCAATCCTTTTTTTTTCAGCCTTTTTTAATTTTTTGCAATCCTTGATCTTCATCAGCAAGTGCTTCAAGTCATCATCTCTTTCAGCAGGCAAAATTACTTCATCTGCATATCCACAGGTTGCTAATAAGCCTCTCCTCTTATCCTGATGCCACATTCTTCATCACATAAACCAATTTCTCTATAATTTGCTCACCTTACAGAAGCAATAAGAATGGTAGGAGGATACAACCCTGACACACACCTTTCAGCTTTTAAACTATGCAGTATACCCAGGCTCTCTTCACACAACTGCTCTTGATCCGTGTACAGGTTCCTCATGAGCACAATCAAGTGTTCTGTAACTCCCATTCTTCTCAAGGTCTTCCATAGTTCATTAGGGTCCTCAAAGTCTAATAGCTATGCTTGCATAGTCAGTAAAACACAAGTCAATATATTTTTGGAATTCTCTGCTTTAGCCAAGGCCCATCTATCATCAGCAATGATACCCCTTGTTCAATGTCATCTTCTGAATCTTGTCTGAACATATGGCACGTCCCTGTCAGTGCACTGACTGCTGGATGATCGTCAGAAAATTTTACATGCCTATGACATCAATTACCAACTGTCCCACAATCTGAGCGTCTTGTTGGGTCACCTGTCTTTGGAACAGGCACAAATACGACTCTCATCCGGTTGGCCGAGTAGCTACCTTTCAAAATTTTTGGCATCGATCAGTGAGTTCTTTTCAGTGCTTTATTAGCTTATTTAAATATTTCATTTGATATTTCATCAATTCCTGGATCCTTGTTTTTGTTTTATGCAGCTTGAACTTCTTTCTGCACCACAGGTTCTGGTTCATATGCTATCTCCTGAAATGATAACAGAGACCCTGTGTATTCTTTCTATATACTTCCTGTATCATTCAATAATGTGCCTGTAGAATCTTTCCTTATTTCCACTGAAGGCCTGAAGGTTTTAAAGTTTTTTCAGTTAAAAATATGCTAATTTGTTCTTTATCTTTTATTTCTCAATTCCAGGTCTTTGCCCATTTCATTCTAACATTTGGCATAGTTTCAAAGCTGCCCTATGAAATGTTTTGTTCAGTTCTTTGACTTCATCATTTCTTCCATTTGCTTTAGTGATTCTGTGAGTGAAAGCAAGCTTCAGAGTCTCTTCTGATACCCACCTTGATCTTTTCTTCTTTCCTGTCTCTTTAATGACTTTTTGCTTGCTTCATGAATTATGGTCTTCATGTTCCTTCCACAATTTTTCAGGTCTTCTCTCAATCATGCTCAATGAAACAAATCTGTTCCTGTGATGTTCTCAAAATGCACGTTGGAATAGACTCAAGGTCCTATTTTGGTTCTTGCGGATTTGCTTTGACTTCTTCAGCTTTATCCAGCATTTGATATGACCGATTGATGTTGCGTTCCCCAGTCAGTCACTGGGCTGGTTTTAACTGCTGATATTGAACTTCTCCGTCATCTCTTCCCACAGATGTAGTCAATTTGATTTTTGTTTGTTCCATTTAAGGAAGTTCATATGTATAGTTGCCTTTTGTGTTATTGCAGAAAAGTATTTGCTATAAACAATTTGATGATTTTGAAAACTTCTGTTATGTGATCTTCACCTTCATTTCACCAAGTTCATATTTTCCAACTATGGTTCCTTCCTTTTTGTTTCCAACTTTTGAATTCTAGTTACCAGTAACTATGAATGTATCTCAATTACGTATTTTATCAATTTCTGACTGAAGTAATTGGTAGGATTCTTCAATTTTGTCACCACTAGTTTTTTGGTGCATACAGTTGAAGAAGAGTTGCATTAATTAGATTTCCTTGAAGGCAGATGAATTTAATCTTGTCACAGACAGTATTGTTCTTAATGATTGATTTTCCACTGTCTTTCTTGACAATGAATACCATGTGATCATGAGAACCTATCTATAGGCCAAGAGGAAGTCACTTGAGTAGAATAAGCATATACTGTATGGTTTAAAATTGAGAGATTTATATCAGAGTTGTATATTTTTACCATACCTGTGCGATCTGTATGCTAAGCATATCTGAGAAGATGAAGTATGTGAAGAAGTATAGGCAATCAGATTGGATCAAGGGTCATTAACAAGTTGCAATATGTAAGCACAAACTTACTTGCTGAAAGTGAGAACAGGAGACACTTAATGAAGATCAAATACTTTAGGCTCCATTAATGAATTGCAACTCAGATAAAAAATAAAGTCATAATCCTCACTCTTGCACTATATCATGTCACATGCAAAAAGATGGAAGTTTACATGATTTCATTTTACATAGATCCACAATCCAAACTCATGGAAGCAGCAATCAAGAAATCAAATTATGTATTGGACTGTGCTGTGAAAGAGCTCTTCAAAGTGTTAAAGAGCCAAGATGCCACTGTGAAGATGAATGTGTCCCTGCGTCAGGAAGGCATGGTACATTCATTCACCTCATAGACATGCAATATCTGGATAATGAATAAAACCCGAGAAGAGTCTATGCACTTGAATTATGAAATTGGTGAAGAATATTAAAAGTTTTGATGGACTGCCAGAAAAACAAATAAATCTGCCCTGAGGTTGTACATTTAGAATGCTTCTAAGAAGTGAGCATGGCAAGATGTTGTCCACTGTCTTTTTTGACAATGAATACCATGTGATCATGGGAACCTATCTATAGGTCAAGAGGAAGTCACTTGAGTAGAATAAGCATATACTGTGTGGTTTAAAATTGAGAGATTTATAACAGTTCCTGAAAAAGAAGACAATGTTTGGTAAAGTGGAGGATATGCCAAAAAGGGGGAGACTCACCTTGATGGGCTAACACAGTGCCTACAAAAAAGGACTCAAACTTAACAATTTTGAGGATAGCACAGGACTGGAAATGTCAAGTTCTTTTGTCCATACAGTGGCTATGAATTTGAATTTTTGACCTACCTGAACTGGAGATATCAAATGCAGGGAAAGCTAACTCTGAAAGATAACTTTTTTCAATGTCAAAAGAATTTGAGATAATTGAAAAAAATCACCCCGTGTAAACTTCTAATTTCTGGATCAAAAAATTCTCTTTGTACAACAAAATGATGAATGTTCTTTTATGAGAAAAAGATAAGTTGTGCTTATAGAAACCAACATAACGTACACATTGGAAAAATATAATGTGCCAGTGCTAAACACATTCCAGAGACTGAAAAATAATGGAAAATGAATGAAGGAATGAAAGGAAATCAGAAATATATGAAAATGTTATTATCGCTGCCAAGTAGATTCTGACTGATATTAACATTATAGGGCAGAGTAGAGTTATTCTATAGGGTTTACAAATCTTTACTAAACATGATGCCCTTCTGAAGGGATTAGACTCTCCTGACCACATGTCCAAAATATGTAAGACAAACTCTCGCTATCTTCATCTCTGAGGAGCACTCTGGCCATATCTCTTCTGAGACAGAGGGGTGTGAATTAATTAGTTCACTCAAACATCACAATTGTGGGGGTGGTAGGGGCCAGGCAGTGTTTCATTTTATTATGCATAGTAATTCTGAATTCAGTGGACTTGATGGTACCTAACCACAACAACATTTTTTATAGGAGCAGAGCTCCCCAGATTTTATCCCTAGGAAACACTGGTGAATTCAATACCTCCAACCTTTCTGTTCACAGGAGCCCTAGTCGCCTAGGGGTATGCGCTCAGCTGCTCAACGAAAGGTTAACAAGTCAAAACTACCAGTTTATTCAAGGGAGAAAAACCAACCTTTCTATTACAAAAGAGATTTTCAGTCTCAGAAACCCACATGGAGGTGGTAATTCTATTCTTTCAAATAGGCCCCCTATGACTCTGGATCAACTTAATGACAGTAAATTTTGATTTGCCATAAACAGCTGAGTGCTTAAAAATTGCATGTCAGAGTGTCTTCAAATAAAGAGGTAGACTCCATAAAGGAAATTAAACAGAAACATTGGAACTGGAAGACAAAATAATTGGTAGCAAATGTACAATAAGCCCTGATGTGATTAAACTATATAATGTTGTGATGTCTGTAAGAGCTCCCAATTAAACAATTTTTTAAAAAAGAATATACTGTATATACTCAAGTATAAGTTGCCCAAATATCACCTGAGCACCTAATTGTATCACCAAAAACTGCATTAAAAATGTGCTGAAAAATTTGTTTTTTACATGAGTATAAATGGCATATACATTGGGAAGTACACAGTATAAGCTGAGAAAAGTAAGAATCAGTAATCAAGACTGCTGAGCATAACCTAATGGAAGTGCAGACACCATAAACTGAACATACGCACCATGGGAATACAGAAAGGAGATATGATATGGAAGAGCCAGAAGAAAATATTTAAAGAAATAATTGCAAAAAGTGTCCAAAGTTGAGAAAGCATGTAGACCTAAAAATCCAAGAAGCACCATGGTCTTCTTGAATGAACAAAGTAGATGAATGACAAGTAGAAGGAACCAAAATACATACACACTGACATGCAGTATAATCACGTTCTCAGAAAATAAAAAGAGAATTCAGAAAATAGAAATAGAGACATAAGTAGTTCTACACAAAGGATCGCAAATGAGATTCAGTGCTTATTTCCCTTTAGGCCTTAAAGGCAAGAGTCAATGGCATGACCTATTTAAAGTTCTGAAAATAAAAGAATTATGAACCAAGAATAGTATACTGACAAAATTGCCCTTCAAGAATGAGGATAAGGCTGAGCCCTGGGGGCGTAAGTGGCTGAGTGCGGGACTGCGGCCCATGGGCTTGATGGTTCAAATCCAGCAGCAGCTCTCAGGAGCAGCGCTGGGTAGCTCCCACGACCACCAGAGGGCAGTGATGCAAAAAAGAAGAGGATAAAATTAAGATAGTCCCAGATAATACACAGAGATGAGATAGACCTATCTTACAAGAAAAGATTTTAAAACAAAAGAAAAGAAATGCATTAAAGATTCTTTTCAAATGAGAAAGGACATTTGATGCCAAGCTAGGAGCTGTAAAGATAGTTGCACAGACAAGTCTTAAGCAATGCTAGGGGTTGTATCATTTTACAATGACAAATACACAAAATAAATGTGTGCCATAACAAGGCCATAAATGAGGAAGTGAGTAAGGTCAGTGTAGGTAGTTTTTGTATGTTCCTTAAGTTAATATTAAATGTAAACTATTAAATGCAATCCTCACAGCAATCCCAAAGAAATTTTCAAAAAATACATACAAAACGAAAGTAGAATGGAATAAAAATGATCCACCTCAAAAAATTTAACGTATCAAAATGTTGGCAGTTCTGCAGAAAATGGAGATCAAAGAAATACAAGAAATGGGAAAAAGTGTGATAAAATAACAAAAGAGGAGCTGTTTCTTGTTGGCAATTACCATGAATGAATTAGCTAACTGCTCGACTAAAAAGCCGAGTGGAAAAATGGATAAGAGACAAGATCAACGATACGCTGTGCAACACCTTCAACACCTGGATACAGATGGTTTGCAAGTGAGAGGACAGAGAGAGTGTTCCATGCCAGAGCAGCTCAAAGAACTCAGCTGTGGATATGCTGGTGTTAAACGAAAGAGAATAGTAAAACGAAAGAGAATAGTAAGAGACAAGATACAGGGCGTTGTAAAAGAATGCATGTGTTAATTCATCAAGAATACATAATAATTATAAATATAGAGATGTGCCCAGCCTTAGAGCGTAGACAGCTTCTAACACTGTTTCAGAAATGCTTAGCTTGTGGATAAGCCTATAAAATAAACCCACTCAAAATATCTCATAATATGTTTCACTACCCTCATGAGGGTGTAGGGGACATATCACACACAGTTTTGACGAGTGTCTTGAATTTGCTGTTAGCTGACATGGAGTCCATTCTGGCTCACTGCCATGCTCTGTGTTGCAGAGTAGAACTGTGCCACATGGGTGCCTGGGTGTAATATGGAAGGAGCACGCTGGTCTTTCTGTGATGCAAGTCTGGTGCTGCTGGAGGGTCTGGGTCACAGCGCTCTGCTTCTTTGCAGGCTACTTTTTGGAATCTTGACAGTAGCTGCTTTTCCATGCCCAGAAATGGGTCAGGTCAAGTCTTCATGGTGTCACTGATACACGAGGAGGTTTAATTTAGGATAATCGCAAGCAGAAGTGGCACCAACTCAGTCTGAAAATCTGAGTCTGAATGGTGTCACCACTTGTACACTTGAGGGACCATCAGGGTGGCATGCAGGACCTCTGAAAAGGCAGTTCAAAGATGTTTTTCAGTGGCATCAGAAGTGTTCCCAATAGATGAGAAATCAAATAGCGCTCAGGTCAGATGGATGCACATGTTGGGTGTTCAAGCGTCCTCAGCATCCTGCAAACCCCACTTCTCTGGGCTGAAGAAAATTGGTCACTGTCAGGACATTCTTATTAGGGATCTGTAATACTGCTCCCCTCCCCCCCCCCCATACTGTTTTCTACTGCTAAGTTCTATAAGATTACCTCCTCTTTCATGGCGGTGAGTTCCCCAAGTTTTCAAGATCTGTTTGGGTTCCTCTTTGAGGCAGTTCTAAAGGACTCTCCTTTGCTGTCACATAAAGACAGATCTCACATCTCAATTTCAGGCTGTTGTGCAGCACCAGGGTCCTTTCTAGACACAACATCAGACATGTGATGCAACTTGACTCCGTGGAATGGTTTCTGATAACCTTTGTCCCCACTCCTGCAAGACCATAAGCAATTGCCAGACAATCATTTGCCTAGTTCTCATAGCGCCTGTCTGCTGGGTTTCTAATCTGATCTGCGTTAGAAGTGCATAAGGGAAGTCAGAAACTCCAGCGAAGGAGCAATTGTCTCCATCCGAACAGAAAGTGTTATATATAAAGAAAAATTCACTACCATTCCACAATAGAATTTCCTGCTGCACCATCTAGTAGGTTTTGAAACCCTTGGCTGGCAGAGTTATCCATGGGACACGCAGACTCTAGTGGGTGATTTACTAGCCCATCTGGGAGTGTCTCCAAAGAAACTGTGAGCCCTGCCCTTTTCTAAACCCTCTCCACCCTCTCTTTATATTTATATTCTAAACCCTCTCCACCCCCTCTCAAAATGTCAATTAGTGCTTCCCTGATGAAACCACACACTGTACCACTTTGTCAGACAGACAGAGTGAGAGAGAGAGGAGAGAGAGAGAGAGAGAGATGCCAGGAATGAGGTAGTTAATTAAGGCACTATCCAAAAAAGCCTGGCTCACTTATTGTCAGGAGTTCTGGTGGTGCAGTGGTTAAGTGTGTTCCACGAGATGGTTGGTGGGGTGAACACTCCAGGGGTTCTGTAGAGAAAGTTGTGGAAGCTGCTTCAATGACGGTTTTCAACCTTGGAAACTCTACGGGGCAGTTTAACTCCGTCCCCACTGTGCATCAGAATATACTCCATGGCACTTGGTTTTGTTTGGGTTTTGTCTGTTTCAGTTGCCATGGTTTGTCCAAATGCTGCTATATCTGATTATGGCTGCTCCACATCACACCAGCCACCAACTTCCCTGTCACTTCCTCTCGGCCACATGTGGTGACTGCCTTCTCCAAATCCATATTAAGTCTGCATCTCTGTCCTTTATGCAGAAGGAAGTTAAGGTTGCAGGATTCCACTCAGATATAATTGTATTCATTTAGCCTAGTTTAATCAATAAATTTGTTATGCTTGAACACTTGTGTGACTTTAAATATTTTGTGACTACAATTGATGTAATGAAGACTCGTGTGCATGGATATTTTTGTTGTACAGTCTATGAATGTGCAAAGAAAATACCAATACAAAATATATTTGATGCCTTGAAATATTTATGAATTGAGATAAATCTGGCACAAACCCATCAAAATTTTGCGTCATGTACAGCTTGCATATGGTAATTTTATTAAAATTTTATAAAGTGCAAAAAAAGGTCTGTACAGTTGTTGTGCCCTTGCTATAAATTCAAATTCTAAAGATTTCAGAGTTGATCTGTTTTCCATTTATTGGACTAACTCTCTTTTTGTAGTTCTTGATAAAGTACCAGAGGAAAATCGTAAGCTTAAGACTCGAGATTCAATGCCAGACTCTCAAATTCAAGGAGAAAGGAAAATAATTTTCACAGAGGAAGAATTCTGTAAGTATAACAATTATAGATAGCTAAAATGTTTAAATTAAGATAATTGGACTATCTTTTAATTTTGTTCTTGAATATGTCTTTGAACATATATTTTATAGACATTTAAGCTTTGAGCTAATTCCTATAAGCTTGTAGATACTTAGAGAGCAAAAGCAAAAGTACTATGACTGTTTGGTTAGAGGTACTAGTCATAGCTTTATAACTATACAGTCATGGCTCTTACACATCATATATATAAATAATGGGGGAATTCATCTCTCAGTTAGTTGAAAAGTCAGATAGCTTTCTCTGTCTTGTGTCAGTGTTCTACTATAGGCTCCTACCATTTAGCTGACAGTTTATGAGATCTTTAATGCAAATAGCAAATGTGGGTTAGTGAGTACCACCCAATGGCATAAGTGACCTCTTACAGAGCTTCCAGGAGATTCTGTTGGTTTGATGATTACTAAAAGGTAGCAGTCTTTCTGGTGCCCCAAAGTGTATTGGGTGGTTAATATTCTCCTGTGAGGAATGTGATATGATAGTTAACAATAATTCCTACCAGTGGTTGGTCATCTTTACTGCGTGCTTTGCAAAGGGAGGAAAAAAATGGCAATTGAGACTCTGTGCACTTCCTGGACCATGCTGAGAATTTTTTTTCCCCATGCTTAGAAATTTCACTTGACTACTAAGTCTTTGTACTTTGTCATTTTCAGTTGCCTAGCTGTGTTGCATGATGAGGATATTCTGTTCGTGGTGGTGATGTCCAGGTTGAAGGCCTCTCAAAAGGATGTTATCCATATCATGAAAATTGTGCAGGCTCATGCAGCATTTTGTTCTGAGACAGTAACTTTTTACAAGACTACAAAACCTCGTCTTTCCCCTGTGGTGCGGCTCGTGGTTTTGAACCATTAACTCCTCAGAAACCACTATGCCACCAGGATTGACGAGTTGGTCCTGAGTTTGTTTTACGTTTTTTTAATCCATGGCGAGTTGCCAGGTATCTGAAACCTTGTGGAAGTCCTGAATAGGCCTAAGTGGAAAAATAATAACACAAAGAAAATTAGATTATTTTATATCAGCAATGGGGATAGCTCATCCCACCCCTGTTAAATGCAAGTAGTTAGTTAGCTCCAAGGTCATTCACAATTTCCACTAAGATGACCCTAACAGCAACAATTCCAGTCAGGTCTTGGAAGTGTCTATCAAAAATAAATGTATTTAGTGATTGCAAAAGCCATAAAGGCTTGTAGGAACTTGAAGAGATCCCATGGTTAAAGGTCCTGGTATTGGTATCCTTAGGAGCCAGAGAACATCATTGGTTATCCCTGCCTATTCTCATCACAGGGACAAAGGAATCAACACCACAAAACCAAACACCTACACTCACAGCAATATGGTCCAATTATAAACAAACAAAATATAGAGAACAACAAATGCAAGAGAGGGAGTGGAGTGGTTGTAATCCTTATACACTACATGACACTACCTAAAACAACTGGAAATGGAAATAATATGACCCAACACTGCCTTTGCTAGGCATCAGTCTCAAAGAAGTAAGAGGCAGAACACAAACAGACGTATGCTCTCCTGTGTGCATTGCAGCACAGTTCACATTAGCAAGAACCTGCAAACAGCCCTAATACCCATTAGTAGAAGATCGGATAAAGAAAATATGGCTCACACATCATGCATGATGAAACCATGAACCACCTCACGACATGGCTAGACCTGGGAACCATTATACTGAGTTAAGTCAGTCAGTCACAAAAAGGATAAATGTTTTATGATTCTGAAAGTGTCAGGATAAACACCAAGACAAAGGCAGGCCACTGCTCCCAGTTCATGTAATCTTTGAATCCAATCTCCCAATAAATAAGAAAGAAAGCCTGCTATGTTAGACTAAGCTGACTAGAAGAAACAAATCCAGGGACACTCATATATATAAAAGAAAAAGCTTTACTCTTTATATCAAAGAGTAATTGAGTATTAAGAAAATGTCTCAACCTATTTCAGATCAAGTCCACATGTCTCATATAAGCCCATAAGTTCGATGCTAGTCCATATAGCCCTCGTTAGACTCATGCAGCACAGGCAATGATGCAAAATGCAGGAAGATCAAAGGTCAGTGGGTGCGAAGTCTTGTGGATCCAGTGGTGGTGAAAGCATCTCCAGGGTCCTTACAGGTCCCAGTGACTTGTCAACAGAAAGGTAAAAGCAGACAGAAAGAAGGACCAGTCTCCAGCAAGCCATTTGCCTCCAAATGTCATCAAGCCGCAACCTCAAACTCCACCCTACAGTTATTTATCAAATTGACATGAAATTATGTCATGACTACACTTGCCTAGTGCTTATGAACCACGTTACCCCTTTTGTATGTGCATCTTGAAAACTCCTTTGACACAGGACACATTACCTCAGAGGGTGAAAAACATTTGGTTACTGCCATACAACACTGTGCTAAGATCACCCCCAGATTAACAGCCATTCCTACCAGAGTGATAAGCAGTGCTGCAGGAAATTCAGGTAAAGACAGGGAGGTAAGACATGTCTGTCTCAGAGAAGATGATTACATTTATTATATTGGTGGGAAAACAGTGAAACAGTCTCTTATTGGGTAAAAAAAAAAACCCTTTAAGCAATACCTGTAAAGAGCCAAAGAAGAGAATGGGCTCAGTGGCACATACCTACAGGTCACTTTAGCTCTAGTTTCTGCACATCCCTTGGTGACCCAGATCTTGCGATATAAAGTACTGGGGCTTTATATTTCTGTCCTCTTGAGGCACAAAGCATCTTTCATAGGCCACACCAGAAAAATTAGATATGGAAACACCACTAGGTGAACTGGGCTTTACCCCAAACTCATCAGTTCTGTGGCAGAATTGATACACAACCTTGGGCTTAAGCCTAAAATGCCCGAGTGTGGGAGGCAGCAGATGACTGCTATCCCAAGGTTATGGAACCAATGGTCACTAGACTTTGATTCTGATTTCATGCTTTGAAGATGCCCAACGAATTGTGGCTGCAATTACTATTTTTCTGCTCTCCTGGCTTGGTTATGACATATATTAGTCTAGTACAGGGGTCGTCAGCAATCTCTTAAGACCAAAGAGTCAATCCTGTCCCTCCTAACAACTTTAAAATAAATCAAGAGCCTTATGTTTTTTACAAACAAGTGAAATCACCATGCCCTGAAATAATAACCTTCAAACGTTTTCCATGTGACTTCAGAGGCGCACGTGCACAATGAAGAGCCACATGTCTCGCAAGCTGCAGTTTGCTAACCACTGATCTAGTAGACATGGTTCTGTGTCAGTGATTGAGTGCTATTGAAAGTCAGTGACTGACCCCCATTGTAGGTGTTGTCTTAGCAGTTTCATTAGCACTTCATGTACATGTCAAACAATTCAGTCTTATCAAGAAGAGTTGTACAATTGTTACCATACTCAATTCTAAAACATTTTCTTCTTCCTTGTAGTAATTGCTATTCATGTAATTATTATTTTTCTAACTGTGGCAAAAATATACACAATAGACATTCTCCAATTCCACAAATTCTATTTGTGGAATTCAGTATCATTGATTATATTCTTCATATTCTTCAGCCATAATTGTTATTCTTTTTCAAATTATTCTACCACCATTGACGTAAACTCACTGCCCCCTACAAAACAGTTTTCTCCTTCACTTATTGATCAGGTTTGTTTCTTGTGTGTGCGCGATTTTCTTGATATAGTATTCACATGTCATGCACTTGCATGGTTAAATCACTTACAAAATGAGTGTATATACATAATTGCAGTCAATTCTGGTGCTCCCTGTCCACTCCTGCACTCACTGTTTGCTCCCCGAATCCCCTCACCCTTCATATCTCTCACCTGTCCCCACAACTCTGATATTATCTAGATGCATCTACTCCTGTGCTTCACAAACTGAAAAACATTAACAGAAACAAATGCAAAATAAAATGGCAAGGGTAAAAATACAGACAACGGGTATGAAGGAAAAGACCACCCTCATATTTTAAAAGCCAGGGAAGAAGTTGTTGTCAGTGAACAATCAAGAAATAATTGAGCGCAGAAAAAATTCAGGTTTGGTCAAGAAGGTTGGGTCAATTGACCCAAGTATCAAGTTCCATCCAACATAATCAAGTTTACAATAATCTCTGATGGTAAATAGGTTCAATTCCTTTGCCTGTGGGTAGAGGGGATCTGTGAGAGGCGCAATCTGACCATATATTCTGCAGATGGATTTTGGGCTCCCCTTCTACAAACTGGTCAACTCCTAGTGTTCATGTAAATAGCATCCAGTCCCTTACGGGTGCAAATATGTGCAGTATCCTTTCCTCAACATTGTTTTGAAATGCGATGCCATCGTCTACAGTGATGACACTACCCACAGAATGGAGCTCTGGTGGAGTAGCGGTTACTTTGGGGGCAGGTAACCAAGAGGCCAGCAGGTTAAACTCGCCAGCCCCTCCAGGAGAAAAAGACAGGGCTTTCTACTTCCAGCAGGACTTAGGGTCTCGCCACAGAGAAGCAAGCTCGAAGGGAGGGGGAGTGGGAGGGAGAGAAGGGAGAAAATGAACCTCATCATGGCCCATCAAGCCCTGGAGAAGACGTCCCTACTCAGAGCAGCCATTAGACTATGTGCATATGTCTATGAATTTTTTTTCTCTAGTCTGCCCGGACTAAGTGTAACCAGTGGTCAAACTTCGATTTGTTTTAAAAAATCATTTCCTTCATACAAAATTCACATATCATACACTTCCATTGTTAAGTTTCTTATATATACATCATCACAGTAAATTCTAGTGCTCCCTCCCCTCACCCATAATTCCTTGTTTGCTCCCTAATCCGCCTCATTCTCCTCACCCCTGTTCACTGATAAACCATTGCATTAGCTATTGTCTCTGTGAATCCACTCCTTCCTCCTTCTGTGCTTCCTAAACTAGGAAACCTAACAGAAGCAATAGAAAACAAATAATAATAACACAAAGATAAAAATAAAGAGCAAGAAAGAAAAGCCCACCAGCAATATTTAAAAAGGGAGAAAGAAATTTCTGTCGTAGAACAAGCAAGAAATATTTGAGCTGAGAGCAGTCAGGTTGGGATAAGAGGGAGGTCAACTGACCAAGTATACTATACAGCAGACCTCTGGAATTGGGCACTATCTGTTCTAGAAGGAGCATCAAGATTTGATGCAGTTGAGTTCTGAATCAATGTTTCCCCTAAGAAACAACTGAAAATGGATTAATCCATTCGTCACCACCACGTTTTTACTTTAACCTTGCCTTTTTATACAAAACATGACACAGAAGTTTCAAAGTAAACAATTTCAGAGTTAAATAATATAATTTAAATTTTTTAAAAGTTAAAAACGTTTTTAACAACGATATTATGGCCCATACCTTGAGATGGATGAGGATGTGGATCTGTGGACACCGATGTGGAGAGGAGAGACTGAGAGAGTTAGTGTTTGGATGGGGAAGCCCCCTCCATAAAATCAACTCGTAACTGCTTTTCAGGGTTTTTTCCCATTCTGTACGCTTTTCACTGGCTGGATTTCTGTTAGAAAAACTTTATCTAATGTGGTCTGCTGTTGGCATTTCCTTAACTGTTTTCTAAAAGGGTTTACTAAATTATCAACAAAATCGATAACACGGTTAACCAGTTCCTTATCATGATTCTTTTAAAAAAAAAACAACTCTATCTTAAAACAGTACTAGAAGCCACAGAAAAACTAAGAAAATCATAGCAAAATGCTTGAACACAGCCGTAAAAGGCTTAAAAAACCCCTATTAACAACGCCAGCTAACGCGGAGTGATCAAAGCACTAACTTTTGTTTACAAAAATCACCTGTGATGGGTCAGATTCCGAGTTTTGTTCAAGCTCTGATTCAAAATTTTCTCGACAGTTTGCACTGAAATGTGATTATGTTGAGTACTGATGCGGTCGAGGACTGGGGTGCTACTGTACGATGATGTGAATCCACCCTAGTAAAGTTTACAGTAACCTCTTCCTGAAAGTAAAGCTTTTCCAGTGCCTAGCCTGTGGCTAAAGGGGCTCTGCCGAAGGCGTACTCCGACTCAATAATCTGCAGCTGGATGTTAGGGTCCCGCTGGCTTCCTCCTACAAATTGGGTGTCAACCACTTAACGCTCTGATGCTGTCCCCTGCATCATATTTGGATATTGTTATCTTCATCTTCGGAATACACCGGCTGGTGTGCTCCTTTGATATGGACTTGGTTGATGCCTCACTTACATGGCTCTTTGCTTGAGCCGCCAAACATAGTCCCATTGCTAGCTGGGCGACACCGTCTGCTTTCATCACCACGTTCTGCTGCACGCGCTTATCTTCAGCGATCTCTTCATGAATGCAAGTCTGCTGCAGGTTCAGGTTGCAAAGATGAAGTGTTCTTGGATTGGACCTAAAATTGAGGGCCCAGAATCCATCTGCTTGTGCACAGGTTATGAAGCTATGTTTCCTGTAAGACCAACAGCTAAATCAGTGGTTCTCAACCTTCTTGATGTCATGACTCTTTAATACAGTTCATGTGGTGAGCCCCAAGCGTAAAATTATTTTTGTTGCTAGTTCATAACTGTAATTTTGCTTCTGTTATGAATTGTCATGTAAGTATCTGATATGCAGGTGGATTTTCATTGTTACAAAGTGGACATCATTAAAGCATGGTGACTAGTCACAAAAACAACATGTAATTATATGGTGTGAAATATTTATTTCTAATTACAAATAAACGAAATTTTGTTATGAAGCATACTGTAGGATGGGTAGCAGTCTTCATGCCTGGTACTTGTAAGGAGGCATAGCTGCATGTGGGCAGACCCACCTGGAGACAGATAAAGGAGCAGTGTCTTTAGTTCCTTAGACCATCGGAAATACGTGTTTCCTGATGGCCTTAGGTGACCCCTGTGAAAGGGTCATTCAACCCCCAAAGGGGTCGCCACCCACAGGTTGAGAACCGCTGGGCTAAAGGCATCATAGTACTTCGTTCATGGCAGGGTTCTCCAAACCATCCTTACTTCTAAGAAACATTCTGGCTGTACTTCTTCCACAGCAGATTTGTTTGTTCTTTGGACTGTCCATAATATTTTCAACATTCTTCATTTGTGCCATAATGCAAATGCATTGATTCTTCTTTTGTCTTCTTTATTCCATGTCCAACTTTCATATGCCTATGAGACAATTAAAAATATGTTTCGGGTCAGGTGTATCTTCATCCTCAAAGGAACATCTGTACCCTTCAACACTTTGACGAGGCCTTACTAGCAGATTGACCTAGCACGTGAGCAGCAGAGTTACACAATGCAGGGCATTATTTAATCTCGACTGCTGCTTCCATTAACTGTGCATCCAAGCAAGACAAACTTCTTGACAACTTCAATCTTTTCTCCTTTTATCACGATGTTACCTACTGATCCTGTTTTAAGGATTTTGGTTTTCTTTACATTAAATTTTAATCCATACTGGAAGCTGCAATCCTTAATCTTCATCAGCAAGTGCTTCAAGTATTCCTCACTTTCTGCAAGCAAAGTGGTATCATCTGCTTATTGTAGGTTCTAAATATAAGCCTTCCTCCAAACTGAATGTCTCTGGTTGGTTCTAAAAGATCACAACGGATGGTTGTATGGATTGTGATGAGTTTTATGAGCCCCCAATAAAGCAATTTATTTTTTAAAAGGTTATAAAAATGAATGTGCCATATTTTCATTATTTTGGCTATGAATAAGCCCCATATTGTTCCACAAATAACATACTCATGCATATAACTCTCAATGAACACTTAAACAATACTCAAGGCTATTGTTTGGGTGGACAAAAGCACATGCTTCATTTGCATAGAAGTACAACCCTAGTGTATAAATAACCTATGAAACAGATTTTTTTGTGTGTGTAGGCATCACTGCCTCTGGTGGTCGTGGGCGCTACCCAGCCATCACTGGATATGAACCGCCAAGCCCACGGGCTGCAGTTCCGCACTCAACCACTTACACCACTGGCGCTCAGCCCTTTTTTACTTTTTTTGAAATAGAGAATTTTATAAACTGTACTTGATGTTTAGGAATAGTGATGAAATAATGGGGTAGCTTCAACACTCATCCACCAAAACTACTCATACAATTTTCATATGAGCTCAAGCACAGAGTTAGTGACAATTTTATGAAAATGAAATTAAATGTGTCTGTATAGTTGAAACCTAGAGATGTCACAGAGGGTTTTTTCTTCTGTAATGTAAAGCATTAACTGTCTTTAGACGAACCATCAATTGAAAATACGGTGCCTCAGCAGGAAGATTCATCATTAAAAATTCAAATTAAAGCAAAGAGACTAAATATTTCCAGAGAAGAAAAACCAAATAGTAAGTATCTTAAATGTAGATATCTGAAATTGTTTTAAGCTCATCAGGTCCCTTCTCCCCTTTGCTTCATGAATACTCAGTAAAACATATGCTTTATAGAAAATTTACATTTTGACCTAACATGAGAATACTTATAGGTAACAATCAAACAAGCACATGGTACTGATCTTGTTTTGTTGGTATTTGATGGTCAATGGGTATTAACTAGCAAGACTGTCTCCACACACACTCCTAAAAACTGCCTGCATGATTTTCACATTTCATTTCTAGGATCTATTATACTCTACAATCTATTGCTCTAACTTTTCTGTTTCTTGTAGTTCATTTACACAAATGAGAGGAAATTTTGCAGAGTACCTCCCACATCCAGAAAATTCAACATAGATTTGTTCTCTAGTGTTGTTTTCTGAAACCTTCAAAGAGGATAATATGAGTTGAAAATGTGTTGTCTATGGGCAAAGTTTTAGGCTCCAGAGGCCAATCTCATTTAATAAATACAAAAACATCAGAAATAAGAGTGATGAATGATAATTCCTTGACAATTTCCAATATTGGAGAGATTTGTTCTCTGACTCATGAATGTGTCTTCAATCAAACAGTTCTCTGAGTAACTGTGTTCGAATTTTTCAGATGAACAGTTTGCACTACAGTTGTTGAAGTGTATGTTTTAAATTCACCACTATGAAAATAGGTTTTTTTCATTTATAGCCTTGTAAGGATTTACTTTACATACTATGAAGCTTTGTTTTTCTCATGTACATGCCCATTGCATTGTTTTTATAATTTTGTTTGCCTTAAAAATTACTTTGGTTTTTAAGGGGGAACCGATCACAAGGATTTACCTACAACCTCTTCTCTGGGAGACAGACAACAGAAAGGTGGGTGAAGGGAGACATCAGACAGTGTAAGATATGACAAAATAATAATTTATAAATTATCAAGGGTTCATAATAGAGGGGGAGCTGAAAGGGGGGTAAAAAATGAGGAGCTGATACCAAGGACTCAAATAGAATGCAAATGTTTTGAGAATAATGATGGCAACAGATGTGCAAATGTGTTTGACACAAGAGATGGATGTACGGATTGTGATGAGTTTTAATAGCCCCCAATAAAATGATTTAAAGAAATAACTGAAAATTAAACATTAAATAATTACTTTCATTTTTATTTGCATGATAACTTTATGTGTATATCGTGAATGGATACCGAAAAAAAAAAGGAATTTTTTTCACAGCTATGTATTTAAACAACCTAATCACCTGAAAAGTACTCTCCATTATACTTATTACATTTGTCATATCTGCAATTCCATTCTTGGAATTATTTTTTCAAACTCATCTGTTTGGATGGCTGACAGCACCTCTCTCACTTTTTTCTTTACCTCTTCTACATCCTCAAATCACTGTTCTTTCATGTCCCTCTGCATTCATAGAAACAAAAAGAAGTCAGAGTGAAGTCAGGTGAGTTAGGTACATGGAGCAAGAGAGGCATGCTGTTCTTTGCCCAAAACTTGTGCACTGTGATGGCTGCGCGAACAGGTGCACAGTCATAGTGGCAAAAACTGTCCTCCATCTGCCACAAATCAGGCTTTTTTTTTCTTTTTTTTGTCAACCACTGTTACACAATCTTTTCAGAATCTCAGACTTAGAAAACCTGATTAACAGTGTGACCTAGTGGAATGAACTCCAAAAGCACTACCCCCCTTCATATCAAAAAAGCAAAACAAATAAGCATTTTGGGGGGAGGGGGTAAAAAAAATAAACCCACATGAGTATGTATGTATGTAAAAATTGATATATCTTGGGCTGAGCCCCGGTGGTGTAGTGGCTGTGTGCGGGACTGAGGCCCACTGGGTTGGAGGTTCAAATCCAGCAGGAGCTCTCAAAGAGCAAGGCTGGGCCTCCTACTCCCACCATCAGAGGGCAGTGATGCCCAAAACAAACAAAATAAAAACCAAAATTGATATATCTTTATGAGTTCACTATCTCTTTAATAAACAATATTGTTTCTGGTGTTTCTGTCTTATTAACATGAAAATCATATTTAAAGTTATTGGTTTTCTCTATATTTTAATGCACCATTTATGTAACTGTAATTTTGTCTTGCTTGATATGGTTCTTTTTGCTCTCTTCTCTATTGTTTCATTGTGTCATAGATTGCCATTAGCTGTATGTGATTACCTGAATATGAACACTAAGAAGACAAGAGTATATTTTTAAATGCACATAATAGTTGTATGTATCAAAAAGTGACAAGATTTCTTCCATATGCACACATGAATAATGTATTTATATCTTTATATTACAGTTAGACAAAATACTTCAGTAGTGTATTAGCACATAGGATGATTTGTTCCCATTACACTGTTGGGTAACTAAGGTTGCAATTCTTAGGTTCTTCCATAGGTTTGGTTTTTCTATTTAGAACCTTTTCTCCTGTAGCCTAGAGAATGGATAATACTGATATTTACAAAATCCCTGACACTAATACTGATGCTGCTAGGAAAAAAAATACTTACCACAGTCATTAATTGATCATTACTAAAAGATTATTTTAACTGAGTTGATGAAATGATAGTTAATTAATTATAGATAATTAAATCAAGCAGAATTTTCCATGAATATATACTCCACTGTAACTTTGCAAACAAGTCCAGTTTTTTTTTAATTTCCTTTTGCATGATTCTTTTTTCTTTTCTTCTCTCCTTATTAAGAAATGTTTATTAAACTGTCCCATGTTGGTTGTGAATTTATCTCTTTCTTATAGCTCTGTCCTTTTTTTTAATACTATGTCATTAATTGCACAAACAGGTACTATTTTACAACCTGTTGAACTTTCCGCTTTTATGAAAGGGACCTTTGACTTAAAGCATGCTTTGGCTAATGCTGACCTAGGGATATCTCACTTACTTTGGTTAATATTAGCATGGGAGATTTTTTTTAAATCTCTCTATGTTTCACTTTTCTATAGAGTTCTAATTTATCAGCTTGTCTCATAAACAGTTTATAATTAAGTAGTTTTGAAATCGTTGCTGTCTTTGCCTAGTCCTAGCACATAACCTATCGATTGATGTTTTGATTTATTTGGCTTTAAATATTTCTTTGGGAAGCTTTTGCCATGTTTCCCATCTGATCACATTTTTTAATTCTTTTCTTTATTTCTTTAATTTTGAATTAATATTTTTAATCCAGCCAACACTTAAATTAATCACATGTTACAAAGGTTGTAAAATTTAAATGATATTAATATCCTTAACCACATAAAGTCTGATTTAAACTTAAGTATGAAGCTATAAGCCTTCTGATAAGCGCATTCAGTTAAAACGCTCTTAAGATGTTTACACTTCTTTGTCCATTTTGAAAGCGCACCAGATGTTTTTGGCAGTTGTTTAAATTTTAGTTATTGCCTTAAAAGTGTTAGAAAAATGAGAAAAACCTCTGTAATCCACAGGCTTCACAATAAACCTATTTCAATTTTTAATGGATTGAAAGCCTCTCTTGCAGTTGAGAAAGCGCGTGAGTTGCCAGCTGAAACTCTCTCACCTGAAGATAAACCGGGAACCCCGAAAAACCAACCTCAACTCATGAAGCTTGGAACTTCCAAAATAGAGGGGCCTATTAGTAAGTGTCATTACTGAGACTATAATAGTGACATTTAATTAACTTATATTCACAGTCCATGAATTCATACACTCTAAAAATTAATATGACCAATTATGTTGCTCATGGTCTTTTTAACTTCCTTGAAATTTTGTTGATTCTATCATTACTGACATAGATATTTCAAATTCTTCTACTGACTTAGCTTATTTCTTTATTACTCCTTATAATCTTATCCTTTTTTTGTGTTTTCTAAAATTTTTTATTTTATACAGATACGAAATTCTTTTATTGTCTTGTGCTAAAACTTCATTATGATAAAAATGGGTAGGTTTTTCAAGTCTATTCTGTTTGATAAGAATATGGCAAGTACATATTTCTTTCCTCTAATATTTGCATAATCTGGTTTTCCACTTTTCTACTTTAACCTCCTATATTATTATAATTTCTGTATCTGTCTTGAAAGTAAAGTGTTTTGTAGTTGGTCATTTTTTCCAATGTGACAGTTCCCTGTGTTTTGAACTAGGGCATGTAATACATTTACATTTAATGTAAGTGTTGACATTTTGGAGGTTTCAATTGTGTTTATTATTTTAAGAATCCAAGTTCCTATTTTCCCTTTGAAAATATTTTGAATATTTTATTTACTTTTTCTCACATACATTTGTTATAAAACTTTGCTTAACTTAATTCTAACAGATAAAAACCCTTATTTGACAAATAAATATTTAATACTTAGGTATAACACATTTGTTTCTACATTCTCTTGAAAGGTATGATTCTATATTTCAGATAAGCACCCTATACTTTATTTCTTTATAACTTTACTATTTGATTATATTTTTATAAACTTGAGAGTAAATATTGCTGGAAAGTTGAAATATATTTATAGTTGTTTCAATAAATTTGCCTCGCTAATGAATGAAACACTTCTTTCTTATAGGTCAGGGGTTTAATGAGATATTGCATGACAATCGTTTTTCCAAGGAGAAAGGTTTATTTTTCAAAAGTCGACCTCAAAGTAAGAAATTGGCAACTGTGAAAACAGAAATACGTAATAGTAAGTACAAACATTTTTAATATCATTGATGATATAATTGAATGCTATAAGCTTAACTTTTCTTTCAGTTATGAATACTGTGACATAGTATTTTACAAGTGCTCTTTAGACCCAGTTTTAAGACCAAGGCTGGAAACTCCCCATCTTCTTTCCTGGATAGTTTATTAAGTCCACAGTTTGCCTACTCCCTTATCAGGCTCCAGTATTCATACCTTCCTGCCAAATCTTTAGATGTCCAAAGATTCCTAACACTCAGAGAGAGAGAGAGAGAGAGAGGGAGAGAGAGAGAGAGAGAGAGAGAGACCTTCTTTTGTTGCCCTGTATTATTCCAAACATGAAAGCCCCAGGAAACCTGTAAAACCTAATTAGCCCTACCCAGCTTGCCAAAAGAAACTACCTCCTGCAGTTTCAGCTTGATTTTACCTTGTCCCTGGACACTGCCCACTGTGTGGCTCTGCAGAGCAACCTTCTCGGATTGGATGCTGTAAACAAATAAGAGAGTGCGGCCTTTCATCTCCCTGGGTGTCTTTGTGTTGTTCCTGCTGATCCTGATTATGTGCATGGTGTAAAGGCTTCAGGACCTTAATGTGCCGATGAGCCACGACTCAAAATGAGAAGAAAAAGCAGCCAACATGTACTGTACATTGAAATTTGGATTATATGAAATATGAATTTAGGAAAATTGGAAGTCATCTAAAATGAAATGGAGAGCACAAAGATCAATATACTAGGCATCGATGAGCTAAAGTGGACTGATAGTGGCCATTTTGAATCAATCATGTGGCTTATACCAAGAATGATAAACGCAGGGGTAATAGCATCACATTCATTGTCATAAGAGGACATTTAAAGATCAATCATGAAGTATAATATCTATCTGCATGATAGATCCAGAAAATCCAGTCAATATCACTGTTTCTCAAATTTATACACTATCAAGCCAGTGATGAACTTTACCAGTGTCTTGAAATATTATAGTGAAATATCCAAAGACCAAGAGCTAGAAAACTAAAGAGGAAGAACGCTTTCTCTCTTTTTTGGACATCGCTGCCCTCTGGTGGTGGGAGTAGGACACCCAGCCTTGCTGCTGGATTTGAAACTCCAACCCAGGGGGCCGCAGTCCCATGCACAACCACTACGCCTCCGGGGCTCAGCCCAACACTTTCATATCTTAAACTGAAAGTATTGAGGACAGGATTCAATCCTCAAGTTGCAATACTAAAAGATTCTATGGGGAAAATATTGAAGACACAGGAAGCATCAAAAGAAGATACTTCTGCTACCAAAAAGCATCACAAGAGTGCCTGTCCCAAAAAGAACTAGTTGACATCAAGCTATTTCAAGAAGTACATATGACCAAGAATCACTGGTTCTGAAGGAAGAAATCGAAGGTGTAATAAAGGCATTAGTCAAACAAGGCTCCAGGAAGTGATAAAATACCAATTAAGATGTTTCAACAAGTTGTTGCAGCCCTGAAAGCACTCATTGGTCTATGACAACAAATTTGAAAGACAGCTACCTGAACCAACTGCCTGGAAGAGGTACATATTTGTACCCGTTCCAAAGAGGGGTGACCCAACAGAGCGACTAATTATAGAACAATCTTGTTGATAATCTTAGGCTAACTTATTGATGATCATTCAACAATTACTGCAGCAGTACATTGAGAGGGAGCTGCCGGTCGTTGCTGACTTCAGGTGGATCTCAGTTCAAAGCAGGGAATACCAGAAAGGTGTTCACTTGTGTTCCATTCACCATGTATAAAGCATTCAACTGTGTGGATCATAACAAACTGAATAGCTGGGAGAAGAATGAAAATTCCAGAATACCTCAAGCAGGAACGGTGTATAGATCTAGGGGCAGGTGTAGAGTAAATCAAGGGACTGCTGCAAAGTCTAAAATCAAGAAGTGTGCATGAGGGTTGTGTTGCCTTACCACACCTCTTTAATTTGTGTGCTGAACAAACAATCAGACAAGTTGGACTATATAAAGAAGAATGCTATGTCAGTATTGGAGGGAGACTTTTTTTTGGGGTGGGGGATGAAAACAAAATTTTATTCAGCATGTACATTAAAGAGAAAAGAGAGATGGGAAATGAACTCATATCAAGGCTATGTCTGGCAGAATTTGAAAACCCATACAAAATTTACTCTTTTTTATGATTGTCCTTTTTTTCTTTTCTTTTTTTAATTAAATCATTTCATTGAGGGCTCATACATAGCTTTTCACAAAACATAAATAAACATACTGTGCCAGGCACCTTCACATGTCCGCTGGTATTATCGTTCTCCAATCATCCGCCTTTTCCCTTGAGCCCCTAGTATTGGCTTCTCCATCCCTTCCCCTCTTCCTCTGCTCTCTCCTTCCCACCAGCCCTCAATACTTTATAAATTATTACTTTCTGTCATATCTCACACTGCCCAACCTCTCCCCCAGTGGCCAGCTATCAAACATATAGCATCTGGAGTCTTAAAGGCTTGAGCATAAACAAGCAGTCATCCAGTTCAGGAGCAACAAAACCCACCATTAAAAAGCTCACTTGCCTGTGCGATCATGAGGTGCTGAAACAATCAGGTATCAGACATCAAAGAACGAAAATCAAAATCAATGGACCAGTTGACTCCCGATATTGCTGAAGAAAAATGGATACAGAGGCAAACAGAGTAGAAGAAACAATGGTGCCCAGCTACCAAATGATTGAATGTCTGGAGTCTCAAAGACTTGAAGATAATCATGTCGCCATTCAGCGCAGAAACAGCAAAGCCCACATGGAAGAAGCACACCAGCCTGTGTGATCAAGAGGGGCTGAAGGGAGCAGGTGTTGACCATCAAAGAACAAGAATCACATCATTACGAATGAGGGGGAGAGCAGGGTGGGGACCTAAGGCCCACTGGTGGGTAATTGGTCACCCCTTTACAAGGGAGTCACGGGGAGGAGCAACGCAGTGATGATGCATACACGTTTCCTCTAGTTCCTGAAGCCTTCCTTCCCCGCCCCCACCCCCTCTACCATCATGGTCCCAACTCTACCTTACAAATCCAGATGAACTGGAGAAGGTGCCCTAGTGGAGAGGGGAGCTGGAGATATGGAGAGACCAGGATGGTTGAGCCCCTTTGGGCCAGTGCTTAGATTGGGGCTGCTGGAAGGGTAGAGAAAACGTGGGGTGGAGAGATGGAACCAACTGCAAGGATATACACATAAGCTCCTATTTGAAGGTTGGAGGGAGACTTTTTAACAGCCTTCAGTGTGCAGATGGCACAACCTGACTTTCTGAAAAGAGGAAGACTGTTAGCACTCACTGATGAAGACCAAGGATTGAAGTCTTCCATATGGAGTACAACTTAAAGAAAATAGAAATCCCAGGACCAACAGCCAAGAGAATAAATGATGCATTGTGCTGGATACATCTGCTGCACAAGCTCACTTTACAGTGTTGAAAAGCAGGATGTCACTTTGAGGACTAAGGTGCTTCTGACGCAAGCTATGGTATTTTCAATCACCTCGTGTATGTGTGAAAGCTGGACATTGAATAAAGGAAGACCAAAGAAGAATTGATGTATCTTTATTATGGTGCTGTTGAAGAATATTGAAAGGAACATGGCCTGACAATAGAACAAACAAATCCATATCACAAGAAATGCAGCCTGGATGCTCTGAGAAGCAAGGATGCTGAGACTGTGTCTCGCATGTGTCCAGAAGAGACTAGTCCTTGGAAGAGGACATTCTGCTTTATACAGAAGAGGAGCAGTGAAAAAGAAGATCCCCCTATGGGATACATTGACCACAGGGAATGAAACGGTAACAATTTTGAGGATGAAGCAACACCAGCCCCAATGGTTTATTTTCTTGTACACATGGCATCTTTGAGTCACACTTGATGGCCCCTACCAACAAAAAGGGGAGGTTGTGTTTGATCGATAAAGTTGATTCTTGATATGAAAATTATATGTCCTTTATATAAAACTCATATAAATTGTCTTTCATTCTTAGATTGGAAGAAACTTCAGAAAATATTCATAAAAAAATAACCCAACAGGGACCAATACAAAAAGAAAGACCAATAAGCACAGATGTATCCGTGAGCCTCATCAATAAACAATAAATGTACATGAATAATCCCACACATGTTATTTAATACAGTGTATCAATGTAAACATAAAACCAGAAATTCTTTCAATTCACAGTGTTATTCATGTGAATATATAATGGTGACAAAAAACAAACAATACTACACATCACAGAGTATCTTTTACCACATTAGCTACCTGTAGTCTGTAAGATTTCAAAGTATTTAAATTTCTGAATATTTCTTTAAAAATTACCATCTTTTTATCTACTTTGGTCTCAGACGTCTATCTTCCTACCTCCTCTGTGTGTGTATCTAATTTTTGAGAGGAGAGTGTGGAAAGGACAAGAATAAGACAACTTTTATGTTTTATTTACATATTCACACATGTTTTCTTACTACTTTACCAAAGATTAGTTAATAACTGTTCAGTGATACATTTTATTATGGAAAACTAACAAGTTAGAAACAAGAAAAGAAATATGTCAGTGTATTTCAAAATGCTTTGAGAATAGATGAATATTTATTCGTGTATTTTAAATGTCTCCTTTGTAGACCACAGATGGGATCAGACAGCAGGCAAAAATATTTCATTCACAGACGCAAAAACAACTGATCATCTTCAAATTAAGAAACAAATTTCTCCAATATCAATACGTGGTTAGTACAATATTAGACAATAAGATTAAATCATATAGCATTTTATTTATGTTCAAAAATAAATGTGGGATGTGGTTACAAAAAGAAACTAGTGTTCTTTTTTAAAAGTGAACTTTACAATAATAATAACAGCAAACATTTTATTACTTACTAAGCATTTAATATCAATCTGTATTTATTCCACATAGAAACTCTATAAGGAAAATACAATTATTAACACCATATAATGCTTGAGAAGAGTCTGGCTAAAGTCACCTAACTGGAAGAGGAATTCAAATCTGCATGCTCTAGCCCTTCCTCTGTCATAATCACCCTAGGAGAACTTGAAGGAAACTAGGAACTGTCTGATTATTGGATTTTAGAGCAATGAAATCTTTGCCTTCCATTTCTCATGTAAACTCTTTTTTTGCTCCTGTTCTCTTTTGCTATTATTCCTCTCTAGCTATCAGAATTTCTTACAGTTAATCACTAATAAAAATGTAGTAACTTATTACCTTAGCAATTTGAAAGGAAACAGTATTCTTCTCAAGTTCAGATCTTTTTAAGTGACAACTGGTAAAAATTTTAAATAAGCATAATTTACATAGTTTCCTAATTTTAAAGTTAACATATATTTCATTTTGATCTATATGTATATTTCTGATTTTAAAAATATGGAACATGAGCTCCTTTCTTAGTAGAATGAAAAAAATATGTCCCTATTCTCCTAATACCATACTCAGTAGTCACACAGAAGATTATTAAAATAATATGAGATTAGGCAAAATTACATTAATTACAGGTAAAGTAATGATTATTGTAATTTTTACAACCAGTGTAATAAGAAAAATAAACTCATTTTGAACATAGATGCAATAAAGATGATGCATTCTGACCATCACCTGCGATTAGCTGTCTATATTTTTTGTATAAATGTTCACTAGGGATATTGGTCTACCATTTTTTTCTTATGATCTTTGCCTGGTGTTAAGAACCCTTGTGGCATAGAGGCAACATGGTGGGCTACAGTCTGCAAGGACGGCTGTTCGAAATCACCCACCACTGCACGGGAGAAAGACAGCGTTTTCTCCTGCTATAGATAATTACAGTCTTGGAAATTCAGAAGGGCAGGTCTGTCTCGTCTTGCAGGGCCACTCGGAGCTTGCATTGACCCACTACAAGTGGGCTGCCTGGTGTGACCCGTGCTGGTGGCAGAGCAGTTAAGCACTGGACTGCCAGCCACCAAGTCAGCAATTGGAAACCCCAAGCCTTAAACCACCAGTCTCCTCGGGAGAAAGATAAGGCTTTCTCCTCCTGAAACAAATTACAGTCTCAGAAAATGCCAGAGGCAGACCCGTCCTCCCCTGGAGGTCGCCGTGAGTTAGCATACACTTGGCGACAGTGAGATGGTTTGGGTTTTTATGTGGTCTTCACATCAGGGTTATGTTTGCTTCCTACTCGCGTTGTAGCATGCGTTTGAGCGTATTCCCTCCCCTTCTATGTTCTGTGATAGTTTTAGTAGAACTGGTGTCATGTCTCCTTTGAATGTTTGGTAAACTTTGCCTTTGAAGACATTTGGATATTCTGTTGCTTTTGTAAGGTTGATCTGGAGATTATTTTTCAAATTCTCTTTCAAGTTCTGTTTATCTGGAAAGGTCCTGATTTTACCATCATATTTAAAGGAGTTTAAAAACTACTTTTTGACTCAATGTTCTTTTCCATTGGTGAACAAAAAATTTGCCTGAAGGGACAAGACCAGGGATGTAGAGAAAATGGAATATGATTTTCCAGCAAAACTCTCATAGGACAGCCCGTACTTCAGCAGACTGAGCAAATGCATCATGATGATGGGGTGGGGGAGCTGTTGAGGGGATCCCTGGAACAATGTTACTGGCCTTTTTATTATCAATGCAGTTTTCAATTTAATTAAAACTTCTTGACAATATTCCCCTGTCATCATCCAGTGTCCTTTCAGAAAAATTACTAAGATTAACCCTTGGGAGTCCTCAAAATAACAGTCACCACAACCTTTTGAACTTAATTGAACTTGACTGGCCCAGCAGATGCTCTTAGAAGCTACTATTTAGATTGGACTTCTTTTTTCAAGGCATGCTATTAAGACAAATGTAGTCATGAAAGAGCTGACCCACAACCAACCACTGATTATAGACATGTTCAAACATATTTTCTTTCAAATAAACTTGTGAATATTTTATGTGAATCCCTAACAGAAATGACTTTACTTGCCCTCTTATTTCTGTATATATAGGGGGCGCTTCAAAAAGGTATGAAAAAAGTCTATTATCTTTCAATTTAATCTTCCACAAACTTTTGAAGCTCCTTGAATTCACTGAGTACATTTTTCTAGATCTTATTATCATTTCTTTCACTGGTGTTTCGTTGTTAACAGACTTTTATGATTGTATTTTTTTATTTTAGTGAGAATGTTTATTAGTTTTTTAGGCATTCTGTAACTTATTACTATATTTCCAAGTTTAAAACAGTCCATTCTATCTTGATAACCTCTTGACATCTCCATTTAGCAGTGTGGAACTATTCCATTTCTGTTTCTTTTTCCTGGATGTTTATAAATTGACATACCTGGTTCTCTATTTCCAGTATTGTAGTTTATCTTTTATATTTCTTAGTTATCTGGGTTAATTGCCATGTGATATTGTTATGTATTTTACTCTCACATTGTTTTCTGTCATTGTTGATTCTTTGATTGAACAACAAACTCCCTTGAGCATTTCTTGTAAGATTAATGCAGTGCTTTTCAAATTCTAGGTTTTGTATATCTGGAAGTGTCCTAATTTCACCATCATAGTTAAAGGACAATTTTGTTGTGTGTGTAATTTTGGGGAGGCAACTTCTTTCAGGGTTTTGTGTATGTTATCCCATTTCCTTTTGCCTCATGGTTTCAGTTTAATCTTAGATCCCCCTTTGTAAGTAACTTTTCATTTTCCTGAGCTGTTTAGAGGATTCTTTTTTGTCTGGGTTTTTTTTTTTTTGAAAGTCTTATTATGTCTTGGTGATGTTCTTTTGGAGTTTCTCCTATTTGGAATTTCATCAAGCTTCTTAATTATGTATTATAATATCATCTTTCGGGGCTGAGTCCTGGTGGCATAAGTTGATGAGTGCGGGACTGCGGCCCATGGGATTGCCGGTTCAAATCCAGCGACGGCTCTCAGGAGTAGTGCTGGGTAGCTCCCATGACCACCAGAGGGGAGTGATGCCCCCCCCCCAAAAATAATATTATCTTTCTTGATATTAGAAAATTTTTACCCAATAAACTTCGACAATTTTCTCAGAGCCTTTTTATCTCTTCCTAGTCTTGAATTCCAGTTAACATGCAAATTATTCCTCTTAATGGTGTCCCACATAATTCTTAGGTTTTTTCCCTGATTGTTCCTAAACTTATTGTTTATGTATGGCATCAAGATTTCTATATATTTTGCCCATTTGTTTTTATATTGCTTTTCTGGATTCTTCTAGAATTTGGTTTGTATTTCCCATCATTGAATCTGTAGTCACCAGGATGTTGTTTTGTATTTCTTATTAGTTAATCAGGTGAAGGGTCTTAAATATAACTGTGAATTTTTCATCTGATAGTTCCAATGCCATTTCTTTCTCCAGAAGATTTTCTGGTTCTGTATTTCATCACTTGCATGAGTGTACATCCAAATTCTTAAAATGTGGTTTTAAGTCTGTTAAATCAAAGACATACTAGGGTTATTTTGTTAATCTTATTCCTTATACGTTGGGTTTCTTCATACTGAATTTCTGTTATATTTTGTTTTAAAATACATAGGTAATGAAATCAGTGTGCCATTCTGGTCAACATTTTGACATGACCAAACTGCTTACTGCCTGCCTGTAGGGATTTGTTAACAGGAGGACATGTAGGCATGGGTCTTTAGTGACTCATTGTGTTGCTGTGCCAAAACTGATTCAATGGCAATGGGTTTAGGTTGAGGGAAAGTGGGGTAGAAAGGCAGAACCGATTACAAGGATCTACATATAACCTCGTTCCTGGGATAGACAACAGAAAAGTGGATAAAGGGAGAAGTCGGACAATGTAAGACATGACAAAATAATAATAATTTTAAATTATCAAGGGTTCCTGAGGGGGTGTAGCGGGGAGGGAGGGGAAAAAATGAAGAGTTGATACCGAGGGTTCAAGTGGAAAGCAAATGTTTTAAGAATGATGATGGTAACAAAAGTACAACTGTGCTTGACACAATATGTATATATGGATTATGAATTGTATGAGCCCCCAATAAAATGATTTTTTAAAAGAAACTAAACACATGTAAACTATTAAAACAAAACCAAATACCAGAAATACCAAAAATATATGATACTTATCGGAAAAACTGAAAGGAAGCATACTTCAGTGTTATAGCTTGATATGCATAATAATTATATATTCTCTATATCTATATGAAAATATAGATCAGACATTAACAATATGGTTTTTCTTTTGTTTTGGGGTTTTTTTGGTTTGTTTGCTTAATATGCAGTGTGTTTTACCCTGAAGGATTTTTAAATTTTTCACAAGAAATTAATAATTACAAGTCCGTATTTTATGCAAGTATTATCATATTACCATCATATTTTCTAAGACTGCTTCATATACTTCCCACTACATGAGAACTTGATAATTGTGGGATAAAATGGTATTTAATTACATTCTTATTTTATTCATAATCTTGAGAGGAATGCTTATTAGTGTTTGGCTATTAATGAAGCTGTTCAGAGGTCAAACTGTGTTCAATATTGAGAGACTCTATGAGAAATCAATATATAAATCTAACTTTTTTCAAGGAGCATTATTAACAATAGATGTTGAAATTGATCAGAAGATTTTTTTTGCTTTACTAATATGATCATTGTCTCTTCTTAACTTGACATAACAATAAATTTATATTTTCCTAACCATAAGATATCTTTTTGTCATGACATCACAGTGGATGTCCTTAAAAAGTGTTTATGTATTTAATTTACTAAAACTTTTTTTTGTCTTCTTAGGTCAGAATGTTTATGAGGAATTAGAATTTACACATAATCTAAACCATATGGATCATATTCAAACAAGTGGAGTTGACCATTCTCAAAGACGGGGAAGTATGTATGATATATGTAATAAATAATATCCTGTTCTTGATATTGGTATCTATTTTTGAAAAGTAATAAAGAATAATTTTATTCACTATTTCAAAAGTAAATTTGAGAGAAAAGCTGATAATATTAGAAATATGTACTTGGACTTTTAATTTAGTTGATATAATTGAAGACTTATTTCAGTTTCATCAACTGAAATCAATTTCATCATCAAATAAAAATAAAACATTTTAAACTTAAATTTCATTGCCTTTAGCTTTCTCTGAACTATAAAAAGTATAATAAATAATATACTAAACACTTGTGTGTCCATCTTAAACATTGATGTCCATTCTCTATCCTTTCCATATTACAACCACCTTCCTTCTCCAACTATCCTGCATTTCTCTCTCTCTCTCTCTTTTTCTCACACACACACACACACACACACACAAGTCTATTTGGACTCATGGGCCCTATAAGACAGAACAGAGCTGCCAGTTGGGGTTTCCAAGGATACACATTTTTTTTTTTTTAGTGCTTGGTCTTTCTCACAGGCAGAGCTGATGGATCTGCGTGAGTGTTTAGCAGTCCCAGGCTTAACCCACAACACACGCGGGCTCCTGATCCTTCTGTATTGTTGTTGCTGTCAGGTGCCCTCCAGCCAGCTCCAACCCAACTGTATACAACAGAACAAAACACTGCATGGTCCTAGACCATGCTCACAATTTGCTATGGTTTTCAGCCCATTTAATCTTTATAACACCAACTTCTACTCGGAACCTACGTGTCGAACAGTAGAATTGATTCATCAGGGGGCCTCCAACTCCTTTGTCTCAGGTTACTAACCCTCATTGCCATCATCAAAGCTTATTAGATCTGGGTTTCAGTGGTGACGTTTTAGAGGAAAATCTGTCAGCTGGTGTATTGGGCCAAGGCTGCCTGACTTTCATGTAGCCGAAAACTCTCCATTGCCTTACACAATATTTCATAGTAGTCTTTGTAATTTGGATGGTCATACTTTTTCTTTCCTCTTTTGTTTCTGAGGGCTGTATGGGAGGGAACTAGGGGGAAGATTTTTTATTATTCTGCCATCTTTATGTGGATTTAATAATAGACAACACTCAGAGATGTTTCATGCTTCTAATATGACTTGGCCTTTGAGTCCATTAGGGAATCTTTAAGAATACATCTTAAATATCTGCCTGTCTCTGAAAGGAGCCTGCATGTTTGATTTCAGAAGAGCTTTGATTAGGGATAAACACCTGGACATTATAATCTGCAATTACTTGTTCCTACTCATAGATGGTAGATTACATTGGTGAAAAAATGCTTTTCCAAAAATATACAGCCTAGTGTGACAGAGAAAAATGTCACAGGAAATACCAGTGACCCATTTAACTCAATTCATATCTTCCATCCAGGTATGAGTATTATTATTTTTTAAACAAAGGTAACCCTATTGATTTGTTTTCTTCCTGAAGTAGATTGGAACCTATTCTTGTACTTGCATATATTTTAAATATTCTGTTTTTTAATAAACGTCCAGGTTTTTAGCTTCATTTAAAGATTCAGAAGACCTGGATCACCAGTACTGATTGGTCATCAATGGGGTCCTTGCTTTACATGGATCTTGCACTCTCCATTTCTCCTCTGCTCTTTATGCCTCTGATCATCAACACAGGTCTACTTCATGCGCATTACATGCTCAGCTAGGTAGACATTGGCATTCTCCACATGGGGAACAAGTTTCAAAACCTATAAAAATCTACTTAATTCAACTCGTTGCATGCAATAATTATGTGATCGTCCCCAATAACTTTAAAGTACCTAGTTACTAGAATTGTTAGAGAAATTAAAGAAGCGATATTTGAAGAGTGCTCAGTATATTATTTGATGTGTTTGTGCTATTTGGTAAGCTTTTAAATATTACTGCATGTTTTTCAAGTAATGCATCCACATAGGTACCCACTCAAATAACACACATAGTTTAAGAAAACCACCTGTGAGGAGGTTGTGTGGTTGGCAAGTATATATATAATGTGCACACTATTTGCATAAAAATATATTGCATGTATTTGTTGTGAATTTAATTATGACCTTATAATAAGCATAAGTAACCATCAGTTATCTAGTTTTAGGTACTATAATTTTACCTTAAGTAAAATAGCCATTTTAAAGAAACTAATCTTGCACCACTGTCATGGTATTATAGATATGAATGAAATAAGTGCTGAACTTCAAAATATAATACGATCTCTACCAACAACACTTTCATCAATTAGTGATCTAATAACTGGATTAGATTTAAACAGAGTGATTGGTAAGTAGAGATTTATAATGTTTGGCACATTAGAACACAATCAAATCTTGAATATGTTTCAAGTTTATTCTTTACTGATAAAGGAAATTCAAACATGAAATAGTTTTCTCTCCTTTATGATAATTTCATTCTATTTACTCAATATATATAGCAAACTGTATGTATCTATAAATAACTCATTAGATGCCCTTTAATACATCTAGCAATCAAAATTAATTAACTATGTAGTGTTCGATAAATTTCTTTTTCTTATTCATGAAATAAAAACTTAGACTTTTTCTCTTATGCTGTGACTTTTCATAACATAAATGAGATATTCCATGATCCCTTCTGCACATAATATAATTTTCACTAGCTATATATTTTTATATATAACTGCAAACTAGAACAACAATTGGAACTAGCAATATGTATGGGATATGGCTGCACTGTGATCAATTTTCATAAAAACGGAAAATTTCTATGGTGAAATGTAGTTGAAATGTGTCAGACGTGACAATGTGTGTTAAAGCAAGTACTGCCTATATGTAGGAAGTGAGGAAAGTCACGCTTTAGTTAGATCTAAGTGTCATCAACTGCTGTGTTATCTAAGCGGTGATTTAGGGTTTATAGTTAGATTCATATACCCATGGGAGAAAATGATATTATTGCAGGGGCAAAAATGATTTTTGCAAATATTAAACTCTCTACCCTCTTCCTCATTATTTTATTCTGGCAGTTTCCTATCCCAATGTCCATTCTCCCATACTTTCACTTAATTCCATGATGCTTTCATAACAAATGCCACAAGTACTTACCTTTAGTAAATGGAAACTTAGATTTTCTCAGGGCTGAACAGGCAAGATGGCTGAATGTGGACTATGGTCTAGAGGAACCTTTCTTTTCCCTGGACTCTAGGGGCAATCTCTGTCCTCTTTGCTCCTCAGAACCTTGGCCATCTTCCTGTGGCATCTGTCTTCCTGTATACGCGGTGCCTGTGTTTATCATCTGCATTTAGCTTACCTTTGTGTTTACCTTCCCTTTTTACAGCTCAGAAGTAACAGGCTTATGACACAGCAATACACTGATATGACTTCATTAACAAAGCAAAGAGAACCTTCTCCCCAGAGGGAATTGTATCCACAGGACATAGGCATCAGTACCGACACAGCCTTGGGGGAGGCAAAACGTGACTAAGCATAACCCCTTCTACAAGTGTCTTGCTAGGAAATACAGTCATTCTATATCTAGAATTTGTTTTTTGAGGAACTGCCAAACTATCTTCCATTGTGGCTCTACCATTATATATTCTCAACAGCCAAGCTGGAGGATTGTAATCTCTTCACATTCATGCCAACACTTATTATATGTTTATTAATGACAATAATTCTTGTGGGTATAAAATGGCACCCTGTTATGGTTTTATTTGCATTTTATTGATAACTGAAGACACTAAGGTATATTTTCATGTCTGTATTTGTATGATAGCATGTCAAAACGTACTGCAACAAGTATTCCAGTTCATATATGCATGGATTTCTTCTACACACATATGTGTGACCGTGTCTCTGCAATTAATTGATGGCTACAGGCAAGGTCTCTCAGTAATACATCTATCTTAGTCTCAGTAGAATGCCTTATAAAAGAGGGGGCTACTTCTGGGTCATAAAAAAACAATTTTGAGGTCAACATTAATATCAAATTTTACCCAAACTTGAGTGGACATCTTCCCAAATCATTGACGTTTTGCCTCACATTCACAGTCATGCCGATGCCACCCTAAAACAACAATTTTAGATCCATCAAGCATTTTAAGGAAAATCAGGAGGACCTCACAAGTGAATTTAGAGTAAAACCAGATCAACTTCAGGGAATGAAGTCCAGCAACTAATGAAAGAAGAATATAGAATTGTCATTGATACCCTAAATACAGAAGTGAGGACCACATGTTGTTTAAGAACTTGTAATTTAAGAATTGTAAGCAAGCACGTTGGCCTCAGGAAGCTTTTAGCTAATGGGTGTCAATGGATTGCACAAAGATTAGCAGCTCAACAAGCTGATCATTCCACCAATTTTTAAAACTAAATCAAAGTTAGTGAAAACAATTGTGTGCAAAGAATTCTAAGCAGGGGGCTGAGCCCCGGTGGCGTAGTGGTTGTTTGCGGGACTGCAGCCCACTGGGACGGAGGTTCAATTCCAGCAGTGGGGCTGGACCTCCTACTCCCACTGCCAGAGAGCAGTGATGCCCCCCCACCCAAAAAAAAAAAAAAGAATTCTAAGCAAGGAGAAGTATCCCTGAGGTAGGCTCTAGAAAGCAAGGTTCAATCAAAACAGTGGCTTCCGAGACAATCTGCTGGTCAGTTCAACTCAAGGCTGAGCAATCAATTCAGAAGGTTGTGGTGACAGTTTGGGGCTTTCCAAAGTGGTAATCTTGATAAGAATGTATGGAAGAGCTCATGGAAAATGGAGACTTCTTGTGAAGAAGTTTTAAGAGAATGGTAGATTTCACTAAGGAATTTCTTTTTTCCATCAGACTGCAGTTGTTGCTATGTGGAGGGCAGCAAGGAGTGTCCCAGAGAATTGCGTTGAGAGATCTTACCATATCCACCCGACCGCTACAATCTGTCCCCTTCTGACTTAGTTTTGCTCCTCAAACCCAAGTGACATTTCAAAAGGACACAATTTGAGTCCTTCCAGGATGAGTCAGAATCCAATCAGTGGTAGTAAGTTTAGTTTTTGTTTTGCTTTGTTTTGACATATTTTTATTGGGGACTCTTACATCTCTTATCACAACCCACACATTCTTCCAATGTGTTAAACATATTTGCACATACGCCGCCATCGTCATTTTCAAAGAATTCCCTTCCCACTCAAGCCCCTGATTTCTTACTCCTCTCTCCATCCCCTCAGGAACCCTTGATAAGTTATAGATTATTTTTTCCCTATCTTACATCATCCTCCATCTCCCCTCACCACTTTTACAGAGAGAGAGTGAGACCACCTTCAAAAGTGCATAGACCTGGATGTTGAGAAATAATTGCTTAAAATCATTATATACCTTTTAATGTTTCTATGATTTTGTAGCAAGTAAAATAGAAGGTATAAATTGAGAGGAAGATGACTTTAACTATGACATAGTTTTGTAAGTTTATCTCAGTCTCCCCTGAGGGAAAAAACTAACTTTCTCTCCATCAGCATAGCAAATTTAAAAATCCATAGAAAACTTCCCCCTAAAAGTCTAAGTGACAATGTACTAATATTAACCGCTAAATACACACAATTGGTGAGAAAACATACCAACAAGGCCTGTTTGGCGTCACTTCTCCACTGAAGAAGGAAGTGTCTGATGGAACCGAGAATCTCAAAAGAGGAAAGTTACCGGACTAACAGAATACACACCAGTTGCAACAGAGAGAAGATTAACGGGTTATACTTGAAAGATGATGTGAAACCAAAGCATTATTTTGAAAGATAAAAGATGAACTGTGTACCAGTTGCACATATACTTTGTTTCTCAGTTTGTTTCTATATTTGGAAATGTGGAGATAATTATAAAAGTATTGCAGCTATTAAATGAAATAGGAAAGGTCAACCAAGTCCACTCATAGTGAGTGATGCTATGTGGAATTTCCCAGACAGTCAATCTTTATGAAAGTGGATAACTTCAGGCTTTTCCCACAGATTATCTGGTGGTCTTCAATCACTGATCTTGCAGCTAGCAATCCACTAGTTATCTGACAGTACCTCTAGGACTCTTTGTACTACTCTGAAATTTATAGTGAATTAATGGACCAAGATAATACACTAATAGCTATACAAGAACATTACAAAAGGTGTAATTGACTTAGTGTAAACACAATTGGACATAGTGTTTATGCTAATGGAAGAATATAACATCAAAGCTGTCTTGACCCCACCCCCCAAAATATAGGAACTGAATTCTAACACTAATCTACATCCAACTGCCAATTTATAAGCCCAATACACAGAAACTTGTTAAACCACACTGTTAAGGAAGCAATCAGGACCATTCACAGTGTAGAAAATAAAACACCTTGATTTTGTCAGCTAGTCCACTGCAAAATTGCAAGGGAAAAAAATATATGGTACAAGGAGTAGCTTGAAGATTAAAGACCTAAAAGACACAATTTTTAAAGGCAAAATAAAAGTAGTTATGAATACTCACTGGGATAATATCATAACGAAAAACAAGAACACGCATGCGATAAAGTTAGGATAGTAACTAAGTTTAGAGGGAGTGTTAGAGTTGATACTGGGATGAGGCTGATGGAGGGGTTTGGCCACAGATGGGTTTTATATCTCTTGAATTTGAGTGGTGATTAAACTTTCTACACCAGGGGCAGGCAAACTCTTGAGACTGAAGAGCCAATCCTGTCCCTCCTAACAACTTTAAAATCACTCAAGAGCCTTAAAGTGTTTTTCCAAACAAATGAGATCACCGTGATCTGAAATAACAACCTTCAAATGTTTTCTATGTGACTTCAGAGGCACACATTCACACTGAAAGAGCCAACCACTGCTCTACACGATGGGGATTTTTTTTAGATCACTGCAATTTTTTTTGCAATGAAGTAAAGGAAAAGAGGAAGTATAAAAAATTTGAAGGTAAAGGAAGTAATAAAACTAAAGTTTCAGGGCTGAGTTCCAGTGGCTTAAGTGGTTGAATGCGGGACTACAGCCCGTGGGCTTGGTGGTTCAAATCCAGCGGCGGCTCTCAGGAGCAGCACTGGGTAGTGCCCACAACCACCAGAGGCAATGATGCCCGCCTCCCTTCCCCCCAAAAAAAACTAAAGTTTCTTCTGCCCACAACTTTGGAGCCAATTTTGACTTCTTTCTTTTTTTCTTTACTTTTTTTTAACATCTTTGTGTGTGTGTGTGTGTGTGTGTGTGTGTGTGTGTGTATCACTGCCTCTGGTGGTCGTGGGCGCTACCCAGCCACCGCTGGATTTGAACCGCCAAGCCCAAGGGCTGCAGTTCCGCACTCAACCACTTACGCCACCGGGACTCAGCTCTTTTTTAACATCTTAAAACCAGTCCATTAATCAGGCCTTTCTTATGGATCCTATATGGAATTAAGTTAGTTTGAATCATAAGAATTATCCCTTTGCAAAATCAAAATTTATCCTACAGATAAACTATTATTGGGAAGTGTTTTCCCATCACAAACAACTAAGGAAGTGGACAACATACTAGTAGGTGAAACAGCTTTCAGGAAGGGAAAGTCAAATGCAGCCTGATGGTATTTTTGAGTTGAGGAGACAGACATCTCCCCCCCCCCCCAAGTGGAAAGCCTTGATAGCTAGAATATGAAGGACTCAATGTAAGAGGAAGGATGAAAAGAGGGTTCTTGGAAAGGGTTACAGAGAGTCAGTCCCCTTGAATTTCCGGCTGAGTCTCAGGCATTTTTATTTGGTGAACATACACGCAGCAAAGTATATCCCCATTCGACAATTTCTATAGGGTGCTTCTTCAATGCCGTTTATTACATTTGTCACCATTCTCACTCTTCTGCATGATTTCATCACCATTGACTAATGTAGACTCATTATCTCGTGAACATCTTATCCCTGCTTTACAGTTCCTCTTGCAATTTGATCCCCCACAGGCTCATGGTGCACCTGCTCCACTACTGTACAGTAGAAACCCGGACCTCATTCTTGAAGGAGCATCGAGATATGATGCAGTGGAGTTTCAAATCAATATTTCCCATGAGAAATAACTGAAAATGGATCAATCCAGTCTCAACCACCAAGTTTTTACCCTGACCTTGCCTTTTGATACCAAACATTACACAGATTTCAAATAAGTTCAGAGTTAAGATATCTCATTTAAATAAGGTACACAACATTTAAAAAGTTTTTAACACGTACAGCATGGCCCTTACCTTGAGACTGATGAGAATCTGGATCTGTGGACGTGGGTGTGAGGGGAGTGACGGACAAGAGTCATTGTCTGGAAGGCGAAGCCCTTCCATAAGGTCAACTGGGAGCTGCTTTTCAGGAGTACTTCCCCTTCTTTGCCTTTTTTCACCAGCACCTGGTTGGCTGTCTCTAAAAAAAAGTTAAACCTGGCAAATGTGGTCTGCTGTTGGCATTTTCTTAACTGCTTTCTACAAGGATTTACTACATTATGACCAACAATCTCACTAACGCCATTAACCAATTCCTAACCACGATCCTTTTTTTAAAAAACCTCTTTCTTAGGACCCATTTTTTTAATCTAAAAACAGTACAAGAGGCCACAAAATTATAGCCAAACACTTAGAACACCGCTGCAAAAGGTTTAAACAATGTGTACTCAGGACACCAAGTGACACCAAATGAGCGAAACACAAGCTGCTTTTGTTTACAAAACTAAGGTGTGTCAACTTGGATTCGATATTTTGCTCAAACGTCCATGTAAAATTTTATGATATTTTGTGTCGAATTCTGATTATGTCGTGTACTGATGCAGTCAGTAGTTAGACTCTAGTTAGACTGTTGTTTTGGTTAAGATGATGTCTGAGGATAATCACAGTTCATGGTTTGAAGCTTTTCTCAGAGCAGATTTGAGAGCTCCTCCATACTCAATAGGTCTATGTAAGAATCTGACATCCTGTTCCACACTTTTCCCTTTTTGATAAGGCTTCATCTACCAATTGTCTCATCAAAGCACTAATCCATGATAGAAAAAGGCAGCATGATGAATTACTGACTAACATTTTTCACTGAAGTTCGCTTTTTGTGTGGTACAATTCTAGGAGTTCTGACAAATATATAATGTCTTAGAAAACACTATGATAGCGAAAACAAATGAATCCTAAGTTAGTAATATATTCACACATTAGTGACAATCTTATAAATTGTTTTTAATACTTTTATGTTAATAGAGACTAATATAGATCACTTGAAAGGCACTGTTGGAAAAGACTTAATAAAGGAGACACAAGTGAAGACTCATCCCGGTAAGAACACAGTAATTTTTCAAGTCTCACTCTGTATGCTTTCTTTTCTTCTCTGAAGTTTAAGTATGAATCTTTAATGGTTTAGTTTGGTGCCCATGAGCAGTTCGGATTCATTGCTACTGTATCTATTTACCACAAAAGAAAGCGCTGTCCGATTCTGTACATCATCTACAGCCTGCTGCTGCAACCACTATGCCAATCCATGTCATGAAAATACTGCCTTCCTAGTATTAAATTACAAAAATCTTTAATTAGTGGAGTTCTAGTATTTACCAGCTAGAGGAGTCGGGGTATGACTTATGCCATAGGCTGCTAACACCAAGGTTGGTAGTTCAAATCCATCAGCTGCTCTGCTGGAGAAAGATGAGGTTGTTTGTTCCCATAAAAGATGTACAGTCTCAAAAGCTATTTTATAGAGGCTCTACATTTTTAATCATATTTTAAAAATACATTTATATGGGGTTCTTACATCTCTTATCACAATCCACATTCCTCCAATGTGTCAAGCACACATGCTGCCTCATGATTTTCAAAGCATTCTCTTCCCACGTGAGCCCCTGATATCAGCTCATTTCTTCTCCCCCCTGCCCGCCCTCCCTCATGAACACTTGATAAGTTATGGATTATTTTTCCATGTCTTACATTGTCCTCCATCCCCCCTCACCCACTTTTCCATTATTTGCCCCCTGGGAGGGGGTTCTACATTAATCCTTGTGATCCATTCCCCCTCCCTCACCCCCCTCTCCTAATCCTCCTGGTACCTTGACTCTCACTGTTGGCCAGGAAGGAGCTTCCTATACTGGATTCCCTGTGTTGTGGACTCTCACCTGGAGCAGCGTGCATGCTCTTATCTAATCCGATTTGAAAGGTAGAATTGAGGTCATGAAGTGGGAATTCTAAATCATCTTAATGGCAGTGGGTTTGAGACTTGTATGGGAAATTAGCTAGAAATTATTAGTTTATAACAATCCACTTAGGAAATATTCATCTAGGAAGGTGCAATCCTGCTGTATTTTTACAATATGCATGATGCAAACATTTTTCAATACTAATCTGTTTCTATTTCTGTTAGAGGAATTGGTTTAATGTTAATTTTCAAAAGCAGAGTGGGTCCAGATGAATAGGGTGAGAAGACTATGTTGTGCCAGGAGACAGTCCCAACACAAAGAGATCCTGTATACGATAGAATGATACCCTGTCTCGTTCTGTGCCACCCTTGTCATCATTGCCCATTGGTGCTATCACTCTATCAGTCCACTTCATTGAGAGTTCCCCTTTTCAAGCATGATGTGCTTCTCCAAAGATTGTCCCCTCCTGGCAATATTGTCCAAAGCTCCAACGAGAAGTCTTGCCATCCCTGCTCCTAAGGAACACTCTGGTTGTACTTCTTCCAAGACACATTTGCTCCATCATTATGAAGTCCATGGTATATTCCGTACTCTTGGCCAATACTATAATTCAGAGAAAATAATCTCCAGTCTTCTCTAACTCATTATTCAGTTTCCTAATGCATATGAAGTGACTGAAAGTACCATACTCTGTGTTAAGCACACCTTAACCCTCAAAGTGTAACATCTTTGCTTTATTATTTTTTAAATTAATTAATTTAATTTTGTTGACAGCTTTGCTTTGTAACACTTTAAATAGATCTGTTGCAGATTTGTTCAATACAGTGCATCATTTTATTTCTTGACCACTTATATCAGTGTCAATTATGGATGCAAATAAAATGAAATCCTTGGGGGGAAAAAACCTCCCATATATTTTCTTTGTTTATTGTGACATTGCTTATTGGTGCAGTTCTGACGATTTTTGTGGGTTTTTTTTTTGTTGGTCTAATCCTGTATATTTACTCAAGACTGTATTCTTTTATCTTCATATGAGTGGCCTAAGTCAGGGGTTCTTAACCTGCGGGTCATGACCCCTTTGGGGATTGAAAGACCCTTTCACAGAGGTTGCCCAATTCTTAACAGTAGCAAAATGACAGTGATGAAGTAGCAATGGAAATAATGTATGGTTGGGGGTCACCACAACACGAGGAGCTGCATTAGGGAGGTTGAGAACCACTGGCCTAAGTTCTCTTTGCTTTCAACAAGCGATGTTGTATCACCTGCATATTGTAGGTTGTTAATGAGTCTTCCTTCCATAGATAGTCACCAATTACTCCCATATATGAATAAAATGGCAGGCGTATCTATAATAGCTCAGCTCTAGAATCATCCTGTAGTGACGTTATATAATCTAGAGAAACAGCATTAGATTTTTGCCTCTTTATAATTCAAGAAAGATTATATGTATGAACATTCTGAGTAGGTGGTATTGAAAGATGCAATCTGGAAATATGTGAAATCTCAGAGTCAAAATATGTCCTGGCTGAAATTAAATGAGACAAGTTATCTATAACTCTAGTAACCTGTATTTACTTAAATTTGAAAATAGTTTTGTTATTTAAAAAAACTAAAAATATGTTCAAACAGCTCATAACTGATGGAATGAAAGCCAGTGTTCTAAGTAATAAATGGTTTGAGCCAAATATTCAAAGTAGTTTACTAATAATTGGTTGTAGTAAGTCATTTCTACATCCTTTGTTATCAAGACATTTGGGATTAAGTTCTTTCTTGCTTCCTCCCTTTCTTCTTCTGTCTTTCCCTTCCTACCGCTCCCCCTTCCTCCCTCTCTTTCTCTAGTCCTGCTTTTCTCCTTCCTGCTTTCGTCCCTTTTTTTCTTTTCTTTCCTTTACTTCAATATTACTTAATAACTGACCCCATGTCTACTTAGGATACCAGTCTCACAAAAATGAATAACATGTTCTTAATTCCAGGTCATTAAAAATATTTTGCCCATTACGAGTCACTATGCTAGGTAACTTGACATATTAAAGATGAAATTATCATCAAAATAAAAAAAACTATGTAGACACAAGCAAGAAAGAAGACGTTGAAAGGAGAATACAGACAAAACAAATTAATAGTATGATGTGAAGTAATATGAGATTTGAATAAATATGAGAATTAAGAAAATACCATCAAAGAACACAGGACAGCAACAAGGAAAATAGAGTGGTGAAATAGGTTTATAGATTGAAGAAATAGAGTAGGAATCATACTGTAAAACTTAAGAAAAAAATTACAAATGGAAAGCTGAATATTAAAATATGGAACCAAGACATGGTGTGTGGATGAATCATCATAGAATCTTCATATCTCTTTTTAAATTTTTTTTAGGTGGGCACACATTTAAACCCAAGGATATGCCATCATTTCAAGACAGCATGTTAAACAAGCATGTTCCACAAAGTATATTCCCAACAAAAGTGATCACTTTATCACCTTTTGAAACAAGCGGTAAGAGATTACATATAAAGATACGCGTATTCACCTAGAATACTTTTTTGCAGTATTGCTTTTCATTTTATCCTTTTAAAAATATTGTATCAGGTTTAAGGTAAAAATTTACACAGCAAAATAAGCTCCCATTTGACAATTTCTACTAAAGATTTTGTTATAACTCATTTATTCTACAGTTTCCATAGCATGGTAGTTGTCCCATTCATCTGACTCTCATTCCTTCCATTTTGGTGGTATCATTTTCAAATTTTGACTATTTGGTTCTTATTGTCTTTTATGTGATTGTTGTTAAAAAAAAAAAAGGTAATTACACATGATTGAATATGTCCCAGCCCCGATTGTTTCCATGCAGTTTTGATAAAATCTTGATATTAAAAGTTTAATGTTATTTAAGATGCAGTAGCATAGAAAACTAGTTAACTCAAATGATTTAATGGTTCTAACAACTAAAATCCTAGATTAAATTTTTGTTCAAACAATATTGCTGAGATGTCATAGTAAGATATTCTAGAGGCCATAAAGTAAATTAAATAAATTGACTTGGACTTTTTATGCTAAACTGAAGAGAATGTGAGTTCTTGAATTTTTACAGGGCCTCTGGGGTAATTCTTCATTGCATCCCACATCATTCTTAAAATTTCTTTGGGTATTTTTCATTTTTTTTTCTGGCTGTTTCTCTAGCAAAGCGATTTGTTGACAAGTTCACTAATTTTGCCTTCAAGTGATTGCATTTTGTATCTGTTCTTCTGTCTCATGCATTCACATCAATTTTGGCTAATGTGTTTTTTCATTTGTACAACTAGTTTCTTTTTTATATATTGTATTTTTAATGAAAATTTCTATCTTTTCTTAAATATATTAATCATAGTTATTTTCAAATTCCTACCTGGTAACTCAAATAATTTTTACTTGTGAGTATTAATGGACTTATCACTTAAGGGAACGTGAGTCTAATACAAGCTATACTGACAGAACCAGAGGTATAAGTTCCATTAATTTAACTTCAATTGTGACATGCTCTCATTTCTAGCAGATCTGTTTTTAATTCTTTACACACATGTTTGATCTCTTAGTGTAATATTTCTTGCTAATATTTACAAGCATATCTCATATTTATTTTCATTATACAGGGTTTTCTTGTCATTTATTGACAGTTTTCTGAAGTCATTGTGGCTTTAATTTCTGATGCCTCTCTGTGTGCTCTCACTCATGGGATATTATTTCTGTAAAGATTTGTTTTTTTAACTGAATAGCTTTCATCTTTTTTCCTCTGTAGGAATAATTTCAGGTATGGAATTAGCTATTGCTTCTCCAGCATTGAATTTCACATTTAGGCCAATTTTCTGGCCAATATCTCTCTAGAGACATTATGTTTGTTTTTAACCATTTTCTCAAAACTCAGACACCAAGCTGTGGCCAATGCCTGGTGACCCTAAAGGCAGCAAAAAATTATCGGTAAGTTTCTGAAACTCTTTCTCAGACAGTGGCCGATAGTTTCCATCTACTGATGCTTCGGATCACAGCCCAGGTGTCACCACGATGCCTTCAGGGCTGCTTTTTTGTTGTTGTTGCTTTTTTGGGGGACATCACTGCCCCCTGGTGGGAGTAGGAGGCCCAGCCTTGCTCCTGGAGAGCTGCTGCTGGGTTTGAACCGTCAAGCCTGTGGGCTGCAGTTCTGTACACAACCACTACGCCACTGGGGCTCAGCCCGCAGGGCTACTTTTTAACCACTTTATTGACATATAATTTACATCTCATACAATTCAATGGTTCAAATACATTTTTGAAGTTATGCAATCATTGCCACAATCCATTTTAGAACATTAGCTGCATTCTTGCCTTCACTATTATCAGCACCCCACCCTGGCCCAGACTTTGTCAGAACCTCAAGAATCTATTCATTTAATTACTTTCTTTATTGGTTTACTTATCCTGAATTTCATATAAAGAAAATCATACAATAAGAAAGGGAGGAAATAGCAACAACAAAATAAAACACAGAAAAATCTCAAAAGAAATCAGAAAATGAAAAACACCAAGTTAAAAATAGGTCAGAGAGAAGACAAATGATGCTAATTTAAAACCTAACTTAAGTAATTCACTTATAAATGCACTTTGTGGAAAAGGCTGTTGTGCGTAATGCCTGATCAATTATCTGAGGGAGACTTAATTCACAAGAGATTCTGCAAATTGACTTTTGGACTTTCACTTTGTTTCTCTAGTTAGATTCATTCCAATACATTTTGTCTTGTGTGTGGCTATTGAAAATGGTATTATTTTCTTTGTTTGTCAGAGTTCTGTTCATTAGTATACAGGAATCCTACTGATTTTTGCATGCTAATTTTGTCTCCTACACCATTGACAAGTCTTTAGATTGTCCCCAACATTTTGGGGGGCATGGGTGGGGGGGAGAAAAATCTCTAGGGTTTCCTGTATATAAAATTCAATCATCTGCAAAATGTGAGAGGTTTACATCTTCTTTGGCTAGTTATATACCTTTTTGATATGTTGTTCTTGTTGTTGTCTAATTCTATTATTATTGTTTATCTTCTGGAATTCTTTTTCACTTAGAGTTTCTAGGTTTTCACTCCATTCCTCCAGCCATGGTAGATATATAAACACCATTCTGCTGAATTCTATTTCTAATGATGCAGGGCCTTAATTTCAGAGTAGTCCTTGGGCCTAAGTGTTGCTCAATTGTTTGTACCCCTTTGTCCTGATTGGTGTGTGTGGACCAGCTGTGCTAGGGCACCTGGACTTGCAGGGTCACTGACCCCATCAACTGGTGCAGTAGAGGACTAATTGGAGCCAAGTACCAGGAAGTAGAAGAAAAGAAGAAAGGGGGAGAAGAATCTTAAGGAGAAAGATGGGGGGGAGGGAGAAATAGGGCATGATAAACATCAAAATAATGATTAAAACAATGGATATGTATTTTAAGAAGCATGGTAAACCTTAATAGATA
>PVJH01009683.1:0-77769 GCA_004026705.1 Nesogale talazaci | reverse complement strand
AGTGAAAACAGACAAAATACCTAAATCAATGGCTGTGGAGTCAATTGCAGCTCAGGATGACCCCTGGTGTTTAAAGAATAGAAAGAACTGTTCCATGGGATGTATTGACTGTGATCTTTATGGAAGAAGATCACCAGGCCTTTGTCTTTTTTTCTGTTTTCTTCTGGAGGGTGGCAGGCACCTCTGGATGGTTCAAACTGTTGACCCTCGGGCTAGTTGAGCACACACCATTTGCACTACCTAGAACCCTCAACTAATGGAACAAATTATGCTAAGTGTTGCTGGATTGGAGAGAGAGAGAAAGATCCTTTCAGGGAGGTGATGATGGAAGTCCAGACTGAGGACAGAATATAATATAGGTGGTTGGGAAACCCAGAATATTGGCATCTGTGACCCTCTTTCTCACTCCACCTAGGTAAATGGTTCTCACTCACCCTCACTGCCAATGAGAAGATAGGACTCTCAGGGGAGGGTAGAACTGCCCCTGTGGGTTCCCAAGACTGTGATTCTTCATGAGAAGAAAAAGCCTCATCTTTCTCCCAAAGGGAAGCTGGTGATTTTGAACTGTCAAGTTTGCAGTTCGCAGCCCCAAACTTAACGACTATGCTATCAGGTACAGAACCTCTGGATTCAATGGCTTTCGGATCACCAGTTTAATATTCAACAACAGATACTACTTAATAAATCTCACAATAGCTTACTCTCCCTCTCTAACGTCCCCTTTGATTTCTCATCTCCCTCTGTGAAATGCTCCTTTCCCCTTTATCCAAGTGAAGACCTCTCTACCCTCTAGCCTACTGCTCCATCTTTCTTTCTCCCCACTCACTGCCATCAGAGAATCTTCATCTTGGTATGAAAACCTTTCTCTTGGTTTTTGCTTTTCATTTGATTTTTCCTTTCATGATTAATTAACTAATTTCACTCTTAATATTGTTCTCCAGGTGCATGCCAGGAGGGGCTTCTCAGTTTCATCAATACTCTTTAGTGAGGCATAATAAGTCTTTCATTGTATATATGTATGAAAGGTTCTTAATTCATTCTTCACTGATAACATTTAGGTAGTTTTCATTTTCTTGTTATTCTTAGCAGTTCTCCAGTGCACGTGGGTGTGCATATGTCTGTGCATGTTACAACTCTTATGTCTTTAGGCTAAATGTCCAGCAAAGGGATTTCTGAGTCATATGGAACGTCTCAACTCAGTTGTTTGGGGTTCTGCCATTTTGCTCTCCACAATGTTTACAGTTTTCGGCAATAGATAAGGATAACTATCTGTACTTTCTGCATCATTTGTTATTTTCTGTTGTCTTTTGGTTGTCTTTTATTTTCCTGTCCATGTCTGCATGAGGTGGATTCTCATCACCATTTTCATTTGCACCTCTCAGATAACTAGCCATCACGAGCATTCATTCAAGCTTTTTGGCTACCTCAGTGTCTTCTACTATCTATTCATGTATTTTGCTCATTTTTAAATTGAATTCTGTGTCTTTTTCCTGCTGATATGTTGTAGTATGCTATATATTTTAGAGATATTATAGAAATTAAGCCATTGTTCTGTGTATCATTGCCAAAAATGTTTCCCAGTCTTTGGGTAAAAAAGTCATTTTACTTTTGAGATGAAGAAGGATTTATGGGATACTATTGGACTTATGGAATAATAGATGTGTGGACTTGATCCAGACTGTGCTGAAATGTTTTCTCAACATACAGTTAATCTTTGATATAAAGCTCTTTCTCTCTCTCTTGCTCACACACACACACACACACACACACACACGTCTCCATTGTTAATACAGAAGAGGGAGAAAAGTAATCTTATCTGTGACAAACTTCATTTAGTCATTTTAACTAATTGTTTTTTCTTCTTACTAAATCTTTTTAACAAAATTAGGACAGAGAAAACTTCTACAGAGAAAACTGATGCTGAAAAATCCCAGGAACACAGAAATCGTTTTTGGGATCCATGTCCATTTATCACCTGAAGAAAGGGCTATGCAGTTATGTTTTTGCAGAATAACACTGATAGACTTCCTTAGAAGGTTGCAACCACATTTTGAGAAAAGTTAAGGGAAAGCAGATGAAGAAACAACTCAGCCTTAACCATGATTCCATTTTCAGGTTGCTGACACCCCGAAAAGAGCGACTCTTTGTTTATGTTTTCACACACAAAGGAGATGGGTGGATTTCTCTTCAGCCAACAAGATCCAGAAGAAAGGAGGGAAGCTGATACTGTGACTTGACCCTGTTCTGTTGCTGAAGTTAACCAAATCATCAAGAAGACCTTGCAGATTCCTGAGAATGGTGATCACTGCCTGCTGGGATATTTTTTCCATTGCTGATACTGTCTAAGGGACACTGGGACTCTATCATAACTGAGCATTTTATACAATAGTAACTGGACTATTACAACAGACAGTTCTTTTGCTAAAAGATCAAGATTTTGGACTTATCAATTAATGCTAAAATGTTACTAGAATATAACTGATTTCTGTGTAATCCCTTACCTATATAATGCAACCTTGTTTAATTGGGATTTAATTAGAAAACATTTGCAAGGGTTTAAGGGAAACATTTTGTTAGATTCAGATTCCACTAAAAAGGGAGATTTTCTATACATTCAAAGAGAAGCTCATGCTTCCACTGGCTCTGAGGTGATTAAATAGCTGGTGGATGGCAGAAAAAGAGGCTGGCTGGATCCCACAAACTTGGTTTGCAAGTATTTCACATAGCTTAAATTCCAGTCTGTCTGTGTTGATTGTCTTCATAATATTGATGCTTGCAATCTTGTGCCATTTCTATAGGAAACTAAGAGATATGAAGAGAAACCATATTGCCTCTGTAACACTATTAAATCTTAACTATTAAACATCACTATTAAACTTAACTATTAAACATAATAAAGAAGGGGGAAATATGGTAAACTAACTCTGAAGGAAATATGACTGGTACTTATTATCTGACTTATACAGAGGGAATCTGGAAGGCTAGTATTCCATGGGAGGAAATCCACTGCTCTGGCAAGTTAGAGATATAATCTAAGTACATTTTCCTCCATTAATCTACCATTTCCACAGATGCTTCCCTTAAAGCTGTGCCACCTTAAAGTGTGTACATGGTTGGTTCTGTCTCTTTATAGAAGCAGGCATTCCTATTTGCTCTACCTCTTCCTGCTTTAGCATCCAACCCCTCTCATACCTTCCTCCAACAGCAGACAGGCATAGGGTGACTTTATCTGCCATGCCTGGATTAAAAGTGCTTGCCATAAGTTTGAGTTTGGGGTGTGACTACATTAATTTGGTCATTAAATTTGCCTTGATAGCTTTCATTGTCTAAAAAATAACCATGTTGCTCCTGTGGCTCTTTTGAATTTTATATATAAAACAATAGGGGGAATTGTGGGATATAAACAGACTTCTCCTCAGCAGTGTCTCCCCCAAAGATATGCCGAACCAATGAGGCTGTCTGGCAGCACATGGTGGGAGGTCAGATGCTTGCAGATATTCTCCCTGAAGCCATTCAGCCATCCAGAGTAATCAGATTACTGTCCGGTTCACTGAAGGTGGGGTTCACCCTGTATTGATGGGATACTGAAGGTTAGAGCAGGTCAAACTTGCTTAGTGACATCCAAAGTCAGGCTGCCATCTTGAATCTAGGATCTGCCCATCTGCCCATCTTGTCACATGCATACGCCCAATCCCTCTTTTTCCTATCCCTTAGATTTTCCTCTCTCATTACTGTATTATCTATGCTCAAACCCCTTCCTGTTATGTATATCTTTACCTGTAATCGGTGTGCTTGCATACCTCCAAAAGATATATAAGTCTTGGTTAGATATATATCGTTGTGTTAGTCCAGGTAGACTACAGGAACAAATTTCAAAGACACGCATATGGATATAAGGAAAGGGTTTATATACAAAAAGGAATGTGACACTAAGAAGGCATCCCAGCCCAATCCAGTTCAAAGTCATAAGCCCGATATTAACCCATATGCCCGAAATCAGTCTATAAAGTCTCCCTCCGACTCACAAAGTCACAGGTCAGTGGGTGCAAAATTCCGGTGCTAACAGGGGTCCCCCCATCGCTCCTTGCTTCCAGGGCTCAAGGTCCATCAACAGCATGCCTCTCCAGCTTCAGAGGTCTGGCTCCATCAGGGCAAGGCCATGTGGTCTCTCCACTGGCTCCTCCAGCTTCTCGGACACTGCCAGCTTGTCTTTTCCATGATTCATCGTCTCTGAGACTAACTCCCAACAGCTGGGGGAGATAGCTTCTCATCTTCACAAGGGAAGTATCATGAGATTTCCCAGAAGTCTAAGGAGAAAGCCATGCCACAATCGTCCTCTGTCCTGCCATTCCCACCTTCCACATCCTGTTGTGGACCACCATGCAGGTTTGAGGAGTGCATGCTCCCATGAAATGTGTCTGACTCCTTCATTTTACTTTCTCTTATTCTCTATGATTTTACTGAAATCTTCACATCTTAGTGCTGTATAATTGCACCTGCCAAATCTGTGATGATTTGTTAGGGTCTGTCACAAATCATGCCTTCATTGTCACATATTGTCACACTACCATTTTAAAATCTCTAAATAGAACACATGATTAACCATCTGGCCTGGTGCAACAAACTCCAAATGCACTACTCCCTCACATCAAAAAAAAAATCAAATGAGCATAGTTTGGATCTTTGATTTCACTTGACAAGCTTTTGGGTGACCATGGGGTCTTCCACAGGCTTGATTGATGTTTGTTTTAAGGTCATAAGAATAGCACCATTGGAAAGCTCCCATGAACACCAGAGGGCAGTGATGCCAAAAAAAAAAAAAGAATAGCACCATGTCTTTTCCCCAATAATGACTGTGGGGGAAAAAGTTTGGGTCACTTTAGAGCTGGTCCTTCAAAGCACATCAGAATGCCACTCAGTGACTCGTTAGTGCTGGTCAGTAAGAATCCAGGCACAAATTTTGCAGCAAACCTCTTCATTCCTAATTCTTACATTAAAATTCACTGAACCATGCTTCAAGATAGTCCTGATAACTTCCCCATCTCTTCAATGGTCCATCATCCACCTTTGAACACACGTGCGTGAATTTTGTCACCATTTTCATCCATTTGGGAAGTTGGTGGTCATCCAGAATAAGGTTGATCATCAATTGACATGTCCCATTTTTGGAAATAAGCAAACCCCTCATACACTTGATCATTTCCCCTGGTGCTGTCCTTGTACGCTGTGTTCAATATCACAACAGTTTCTGCAGCATTTTTCCCAAGTAGGCAACAAAATTTCACAGCTGCACACTATTCCCTTAAATTGGCCATTCCAAAAAAAAAAAACAAGGTTTGAGTGGAACTGCTTTTACGAAAAAAATTTTCTGTAACCAGGGAGAACCTACTTAGGCAACGCCAATGAGTTCACTAACTCAGAGTGAGTTATTTGATGCTCATCTCGTGGGAAGTGATATGTACTTGCAAAGGCTCCCCGTTGTGGATCTTTTTTCTGTCTTGCTTTGTTTGTTTGTTTGTTTTGTGAGGGATATCCCCTCAAAGATGGAAAAATTCTCAACTGAATCTTGGCCAATAGAATCCAACAGCATATCCCCAAAAAAAATCACATCATGACCAAGTGGAATTTATACCAGGTTTTCAGGGATGGTTCAACATTCGAAAAACAATGTAATGCACAACATAAACAAGAAAAAGAATAAGATCCATATAATCATATCAATCAATGCATAAAAAGCATTTGACAATTTACAACATCAATTCCTAATAAAAGCTATTATTAGGATGATAGGTATAGAAGGAAAAATCCTCAACACAATAAAGACCATATATGAAAATTCAATAGTTAATATTACACTCAATGGATAAAAGCTGAAAATGTTCACACTAATAAGAGAACAAAAATGTCCCTTCCTCACTCTTATTCAGCATTGTCCTGGGAGTCCTAACCAGAACCATAAGAGCAGGGCAAGAAATCAAGAGTGTACAATTGGGCAAAGAAGTGACACTTTTGCTATTTACAGATAATATGTTTTTATACAGAAAGAATCCCTAGGTGTCCATAATAGAGTTGTTGGAAACAATTCAGTATTTCAATAAAGTAGCAGAATACAAGATTAACAAGGATAAATCAATTGAATTCCTATATGCTAGTGATGTGAATTCTGAAAAAGACATCAAGAAAAAATATCACACAATAGCCACACAAAAACCGAAATAGGAATAAACCTAACCAAAAAACCCTGTACAAATAAAACTACAGAACATTGCTATAAGAAATCAAAAGAGACCTACACAGATGGAAGAATTTCTCATGTGTGTGGAATAGAATACTCAATATTGTGAAAATGTCAACATTACCTAATGCAATCTATAAAATCAATGCACTCTCAAGCCAATTTCCGGCACCATTCTTTTAAGTCATGAAAACTAATCACCACCTCTTTATGGGGAGGGAAGAAGCATGGTATAAGTGAAGAATTCCTCAAAAAGAACACAGGAGGCGGTCTTTCACTACCTGACTGCAAAACTACTACACACCCATACGTATCAAAACAGCCTGACACTAGATGGATAAGGACAGAAAAAAACATTCACATACAGACAACTGATTTTTGACAAAGGCCCAATAAGCAATAAGTGGGAAGAGGATGCCCTCTTCAATAAATGGTGCTATCATTCATTATGTGCCCATCCTCCTGACATGATCACTAAGGACAAAAGGGTGCAAAGGCAGACAGCAGAGGATGGCACTGATGGCACCCCGCTGCCAAATGATAAAGTAGCTGGGTTCTTAAAGGCTTGAGGGTGAACAAGTGGCCATCTAGCTCAGAAGCAGCAAAGCCCACTTGGAAGAAGTACACCAACCATGATCACCAATGTGATCATGAGGGGTCAAAGGGAGCAGATATCAAATATCAAAGAACAAGAATCACATCATTGGGGCTGAGCCCCGGTGGCGTAGTGGTTGTGCGCGGGACTGCGGCCCACTGGGATGGAGGTTCAATTCCAGCAGTGGAGCTGGGCCTCCTACTCCCACCACCTGAGGGCAGTGATGCCTAAAAAAAAAAAAAAAAAAAAAAAAGAATCACATCATTATGAATGAGGGGGAGAACAAGGTGGGGATCCAAGGCCCACTTGTGGGCAATTGGACACCCCCTTACAGGGGAATTGCAGGGAGGAGACGGGCCAGTTAAGGTGCATACAATGAAGCACACAATTTTTTTCTAGTTCCTGAAGGCTTCTTCCCCACAAGTATGATAGTACCAACTCTACCTTACAAATCCAGCTAGACTGAAGGAGGTACACTGACAGAGATGGGAACTGGAAATACAGAGAACCCTGGGTGGATGAACCCCTAAGGGCAAGTGGTGAGAGTGGAGTTACCCGATGGGTGGAGGGAAGGTGGGATGGAGAAAGGGAGCCAACTGCAGGAATCTACAGATGGCCTCCTATCTGGAGAATGGGCATCAGAAGGAGTGAGCAAGGGGAGATGTTGGGCAGTGTAAGATATGACAAAACAATAATAATTTATAAACTAATGAGACTGGGGAGGGACAAGGATAGAGGGGGAAGGATGAGAAGCTGATATCAAAGGCCCAAGTGGAAAAGCAGATATGTGGAGAATGTTAACAAAAGCAGACATGTGAAGGTGCTTGGCAAAGTATATGTAACTATGTATTGTGAAAGGTGATGAACAAGTCCCCAATAAAATGATTAAATAAATAAATAAGTAAATGGTGCTGGAAAAACTGGGTATCCTCCTGCAGGAGAGGGAAACAAGACCCATTTCTCACTCTACACACAAAAACAAACTCAAGATGGATGAAAAAAACTAACTATAAAATCTAAAGCTATCGGGATCATCACTGAGAAAGTTGGGACAAATATAAATGCCCTACTATAAGACATACCAAGGTTACCAGATCTAACAAGGGAAGCACACATCATGGAAGACAAAAGAGATTAATGAGACCGCTTAAAATGCTTGCATGCATCAAAAGATTTCATTAAAAGAATAAAATGAGAGTCCACATATTGGGGGAAGATAGTTAGCAATGACATAGCAGACAAATCAATGATAATAACCTTCTGAGAAGGTGGGCAAAAGACCAGAAGAGACGATTCACCAAGAATGACACCCAGATAGCTAATAAGCACATGAGGAAATGCTCTTGTTCACTAGACATCAGGAAATGCAAGTCAAAACAACCCTGAGATACCACCTATCACCCATATACTCCAATTTTTAAAAACTGAGAACAACAAATGCTGGTGAGGATGTGGAGAAATTGAAACTCTCATATACTGCTGACAGGCTTGTAAGTTTGTACATCCACTATGGAAAGCAATATGGGATTCCTGAAACAGATGGCAGTAGAAATACCATATGATCCAGTAATACTGGGCAGATAACCAAAAGAAATAAGAAAAAGATCAGTCTGCTCCCCCATGTTTATAGCAGCACAGTTCAGAATAGCAGGAAGTTGGAAACAGTCTAAATTCCCATCAGTGCAAGACTGGATTAAAAAAAAACTCTGCTATATACACACACAATGAAATACTAGAAAACAGCGATGATCCCATCTAGCACCTCATGACATGGAGCGATCTCAAAGATATGAAGCTGAGTGAAGTTAACCCATCCTGTATGTGTCCACTGCTGGAGGAGCAAGCAGTAGGATGGGCACAAGCTCAGATTTGCAGGGCACCCAGTCTACTGGCCAGGGTGGCCAGACAGTCCAGTAAAGAGCCGGCCTGGTACCGATGAAACATGCACCATCCTCTCTGGTTATGAATCTTGAAGGTCACTTTGGTGGAGGTCTCCTATGTCAACTGGAATCAAATAGTTAAGGGAGAGGGAAGTGGTATTGATTACATGCAAAGTTATGATGAGTTCCCCGGTAGCCATGCCTATCAGAAGAATGAGGAATATTGAAAAGGAAACTCAACTCAGGAGAGGGGAAAGGGAGCAGACACATCTGGGGGAGCACAAGTACTTGACTGTTGGTGGGGAAAGTGGGAGAACTGACCTGCATGTGGTGGGGAAATTGACTAAAAATACTCTTGAGGATGCTAAGATGAGATGCTAAGATTTATCCCTAATAAAATGCACTGAATAAGCAAAATTGGAAAGAGTTTCTAGGCACATCTTAGGAACCCAGACTAAGTGCTCTAGAACACTGGGCCATTGAATGTTGGATCTTCAAGGTACACTACATGCTCCAAAGGCTACACCAGTGAGATTCGAGTGGAAGCTACCCTTAGTGAACTGGACTCTGCCTCAAATACACTTGCAACCGATGAACTTAAACTAAAAGTTCATGGTGTTTGAAGAAGCAGAAGACAGCTATACCAAGATTATTGAACTATCGGTAGGCAGACAAACATTTCTTACTACATCAATGTGTTGCATGATGTATTAAGGTACATATTGTTCCAACAAACCTGTGACTGACAGCCTCAGTGATTATAATTGCAAAATTTCCCTGACAACCAATGCCCACTGTTTGCATAAATAGCATCCAGCCATGAAAGGATTGATTCAGTACAACTAAATAATTCAGGTATTGCGATATGGAATTAGCCTAACTTAACTCTATATCCCCCTTTTAACAGGGCTTTAAAATATTAGTACTAGGAGCTAATCAATAACAATATTAATGGAAGATATTTATGTCCCATGAAAGACTCTCTACCATAAATTAACAAGGGGACCTCTAAAGGAAGCCAAAGGTAAATTTAAAGAACAACAACATAAATCCAGGAATGGCTCTCCCTAAATCTTAGCTCTAATATAAGAACAACTAGTTCTTACATCATGGCCCTGCTTGAAACTTGCCATCAGGAAGTAAGGTGAAGAAATTAGACGGTGCCCAGATATCAAATAAAAGAGAGTGTGGGACATTCAAGGCTTGTTTCCAAACAAGCAGCTATCTAAGTGAGATGGCAACTAAATCCACCTGGAGGAAACACACCAGCTCCAGTGGCCAAAGGACTGTAAGTGATATAATCCAAAGGTGAAGGAGGGAATCGTATCAGAGCCTAAACCGGAAGACTCTGGTTTACAGAAGGTGGTGGATGAGAGTGAAAGGCCAAGCCAGAAACATTTGTGCGATCTACATAGGAAATAAACCTCTGGTGATTTCGCCCTATCCATAAGAGAGGGAGAGGAAGAAACAGGTACCAGAGAGCATTGGAGACGTAACTATAGGAGATCAAAATGGTAAGCCTGACTTGAACAGTTAAAACCTTGTCAGTTGCTCCCTCTCCACCCCCTAACCCTCCCCACCCCCCGCCGCCCTCTGATGCACTTTGGACCTGATCTAGTTTTCAACCTTTTCAACATTTCTGGTTTTTGTTTGTTCATATTGAAGTTTGTCTCAGATGTACTTTATTATTGGTGGTAACCCTCTTAAATTTTGACATATTTTTTCAGTACATGAAGCCCGGGGTTGATGGGCCTATAGAGACAGCAAGTAACATAAGGGTTTCTGGGAGTACAGGGGCAGGGGTTGGCAGATTAAAGGGAGTTGATATCAAGGAGTTCCAGAGGGAAGAGAATGTTTTGAAATGGATGTGGTAGTAATTATACCATCTTGCTTGATGTGATTGAATTTGGAATGATATGATCTGTATTAGCACCCAGTAAAATGATTGAAGGTAGGGGGGAGGGTTAATATCTAGAAACTGCTCAGAGGCAGTTCTGTTCCATCCTATAGGATGGCTGTGAGTTTCTTTTTATCCACCGCATACAACATCCTTCCGTGTATGTAGGTCTCTTTGGGGTTCTTGTAGCAGTGCTTCTCAGTTTTCCTCGTACAAGTGTCTTGTTTGTCTGGTTAGATTTATTCCTATGTGTGTTTTGTGTGACTATTGTAAATGGTATTGCTTTCTTGATTTCTTCTTCAGTGCTCTCTTCATTTGTATACAAATATCTGATTGATTGCTGTATGTTGATCTATTCCAAGTCTGATGACTTCTAGTTTCCCTACATTCATTCTTTGCATATTTCACTATTTGATTATTAATAAATGTTTACAGCTATTTATTCTCATTTTGAGTCATACTCCATCAGCAAAGGAAGATCCCAAAGGCCCTATTCCATGCACATCATATGGATTCTACTTCAGGAAAGTTATTTTTCAGCCTCATTCAAGTGCCTTCCAACATGAGAGGCTTCTCTTCTGGCACTATACCTGACAGTGTTCTGTTGCTATTCAATAGCTGACAATGTTCCACCATTATTCAAAAGATTTTCAATAACTAATCCTATCCCATAGAAATGGGTAGCCTATTCCTCCTTAGTAGTCTGTTCTTAGTCTGCAAGCTTCGCTAAAACATGTATACCTTGGGTGACCCTATTGAAATTGCCAAGGATAAAGGTTCTGCCATCAAAAGAACTTATGAGTCACCACAGTATGACTGACAGTGAAGCAGCAGAAGTTTTTGGTTTTTGTTCACCACTAAGACATGCCCATAAAATAAAGCAGTGGTTCTCAACCTGTGGGTTCCAATCCCTTTGGGGGTCAAACGACCCTTTCACAGGGTCACCGAATTCATAACAGGAGCAAAATTTCAGCTATGAAGTAGCAACAAATATAATTTTATAGTTGTCCCAGGGACATCACAACATGAGGAAGTATATTAAAAGGTCACAGCATTAGGAAGGTTGAGAATCACTGCCCTAAGGCAACCAAAGTAATGTTTGTTTATTTTTCTTTTGTTTTGCTTTGTTTGTGCCCATGTATTACCCTGTGCTTAAAATTTTTGCATAGAGTTTTATTTCCATTAGTTCATTTTTCCATTTCCGTTGGAAGAGTATCTGTGCTTGCATAATCTGGACTTTCATATCTCTCCAAACCCTTTTTCTATCACCTCCCTTCTTATCCTTGATGCTCTGGACACACAGAGTTTCCTTCATATTCCTAAGTACACCTAGATTCTCTTGCTTTTGTGTTATTCACAAGAACTAGCTCATCTATCTAGAATATTCTGGCTAACCTTTGCCAAAGTCATATGCCTCAAGAATCAGGTCAAATGCCAGGTCTGATTGCCAGGCTAAATTTCCCACCACATTTCCCCAACAGAACCCAGCCTTGTCCTTTCGTATGGTTTGTAAAGAATTGTTTAATTTGCTAATGTTCTTTGTGTCTTTGTTTTACTCACTAGACTTAAAGGTCTAGTAGTACAAAGTCCAGGTTAATTCATCACCAGTAATTTTTATCTTACTTTCTTATCTTACTTTCTTACCTCCCACTCTGCAGTGAACTGTCATAAAAGACAACTTCTTGTTTTGTTTTTCAAAGCCATTTTTTGGAGAGATACTATGGATATCATACCATTCCACAGTTCAAACCCATCAGGCTGCATTGTGCAAATGTCACCACAATCCATTCCAAAGACATACTCTTCATAGAATGCTTTCATCTCTGTCTGCCTGGCACCACCCTCGCCCAGTCAGTCTTTCCAGTCCCTGGTTGTTTCTTACTGAGAACTTTGAATCGCTCCTTATTCCTTAACATTTTCAATTCTGGAGCACGCTAGGCCTCAGTCCTTCAGCATCTTTTCTGAGAGAAGTAACATCTGTGGAAGCTGAAAAAATGGTATCAGGCAGGAGTCTGTCAAAGAAAGGAATCTCAAACATTTCACACGGAAACAAGTTATGGAAATGAGGTAAGAGCTGCAAACTTGCAAGATCTGGAAGGACAGACCAGTATGGTTGTTTTCTCACAGGTTCAACCAATTTTTTCTGGGGAGACTTTGTTCATTGTTTTTAGTTGCCCTTGAGATGATTCTGACTTATGGTGGCCTCCTGTGTGCGGTCCAGACCCAGATGGCTCAAACTGTCGTCTGAAGTGTGTCTGAGTAGATTTGACTAGTCAACCTTTCTACTAGAGTCTAACTGCGTGCAGTTCAAGGACTTGAACTTCATCTTGTTCTGTGATTTTTATCATATCTCCAAAGTTGACATCTCTCGGTTTTCTATCCATGTGCTCTATGGCATTCTTGTCCTCTCCATTTGGACGCTGTTGTCCGTGAAGTGTCACTGAGTCAGTTCCAGCTCGTAGCACCTTCCAAACAAGAGGACAGAGCCCTGCCCTCTCCTGAGCCCCCTCACCACTGCTGAGCCTGCCGCCACTGTATCCATTCATCACTTCGAGTGTCTTCCTCCTTTTCGATGACTCTCTACATTATTAAGCGTAATGTTCCTTTCCAGAGACCAGTTTCTCCCAAGAATCCTTGCTGGTGTTGTGGAAAACATATCGGGCTGCTAGCCACAAGGTCAGCGGTTCAAAACCACCAGCCCCAAGCTGTGGGAGGGGAAAGGAGGCTTTCTACTCCCATAAAGAATTAACTGTCTCCTTTCTCTTTGCCATGATCCTGTTCCTCTGCTATGTCAGTCATAAAGGTGGAGCTACACTACCGCAGCAGGTAGAAAATTTACCCTGATGTGGGAAACATTAGGCCAGGATGAATGAAAAGGTTTTGCAGTTTCTTGAGGCAAAATTCGAATCAGCCTTTCCTTCCAAAGAGGAAATCCCCAGCAGATAAACTGGACTGTTCTCTACAGAAGGAATAACAAACTGGGGAGATCGCAAGAAATTCAAAAGAACAGAAACTGCTCTGCAGTCACATTGCAGGGGGCCCTCACCAGTGCGTGCCTTGATGACATATTGACCAAGAGGAATCAAAAGTCTGAAGCTAGAATAGCTCAATGAGAACAGGCTCTTGGGACTGCCAAGGAAGCAAAGCAGACAAAGCAGCTTCTAAAAGGACAGGCTTGCTGCTACTAAGGTCACACAAAGGTAGCACCTTCGCCAAACATGGGGAAACCTGGGAAGGTTTCCATTTCCCCAGCTTGGCGGAAAACACTAAGTTGGTAGATGAGACTTTCAAATAGAAGCGCAACTAAGAAGAAGAAGAATTATTACAGTCTCAGAAACCTATAGGGGCTGTTATACCCTGTCTAGTATGGACACTGTGGATCTGAATAGACTCGATGGCAGTGCTTTTGGTTTGGGGGGTTTGAGTCTCTCCTGTTAATATGCCCAAAGTACAGATCTCACCATCCCTGTTTCTATGAAGCATTCTGGCTGCACTTCTTCCAAGACAGACTTATAAAAGAATTTTTAAAGACAGACTTATAAAAGAATTCCCCTGGTAGTCCCCGGTGCCTTCCATCTCCTTTGCCAGCACCATCATTCAAATGCCTCTATACTTCTTTAACCCTCTTTCTTCAACGTCCCACCTTCACATACACAGGAGGCCATTTTAATCCATGGTTTGGATCCAGCACATCTCAGATACTTAGTAACCAGGAAAACAGACAAACTCGCTGCGATTGAGCAGATCACAACCCAGAACAGCCGTCAGAGGAGTGCCTGGGCTGTGGAGGGTTTTAGGAGCTTCCTTCTTCTCCCTTAGACCAGCTGGTGGGGTTGAACCATCCACTTTAAGCAGCACAAATTCAACACACCCACAACAGAAATTTGAAGCTGGAGTGCTTTCCCCACCGAAATTTGCTTTTCCCTCACTCTTCGTTATATGCATTTATGTTACACTAATGATCAAATAGCGCTTGGTGTGAACGGTCCAGGGTGTAAGATAATTTGGGAACCTCTTTGCGGTGAATGAGGTGGCGTTTGGTGCTGATTCACCAGTAGAGCCACAAGTGAAGACGATGTATGAGGGCCGACACCACGGTGAAGTTTCCCCTAGGTCCTGGTGCATTAAGACCCGAATGGGGTCCTGATGAGGCCAAAGGCCCATTGAAGCTTCCTAGGCTGCAGAATGCAAACAGGCTCCTAGAGACAGAGAACGCACGTTCCTGGAGGGCTTAAAAGCTGTGTTTAAGACTACCCTAGTTGCCTCTCAGTCCTGGCCCCAGGGTGGAGATGTCAGCCAGGGAATAAGAAATTGGGAGCTTCATCTGAAGGAACGCACACCAGTAACAGCAGAAGCTGTGGACTCAATAAAAGGCAGAGAGGAGGGAAAACAGGAGAGCAGCATAGCCATGGGCTGAGAACTGCAGTGTGGGGAGGAGCTGCGACAGCACGAGGCATGAGGAGCAGCAAAGCACACAGGCAGCCCCAGGCAGCGCCTAGCTGGCCCAGACGGCAGCAGAACCCCCACCTGAAAGCCCAAGACCCAGAGGTGACGCTGGTGGACAACTTGCCTGCCACGCTTGCGTATACCCTGAAGAGGGCTCGTCGTCGGAGCAGTGTTGCTTAGAGACAGCAGTCCAGTGCTGGCCTGAGGCTGCTTGTTGAGAGTACTAGCAGTAGTGAAAGAGGTAGAACCAACAGATGTGCCAATCTAGGGGCACAGAGTAAGCAGTGATTCACCCCATGAAGTTGCTACTTAAAAGTGGACATAGATCTAGCACCATCTCATTTGCAATCCCTGCGCATTATTTAGTTCAAACTGTCGAGGTGCTAATGTGCTAGGGGGGGTTGTGTGTTTCTGCTATGACCGCATGAGGGGACGTTGTTCGTGAACAACCAGGATGACAAATTTTCATGGTTTAAAGAGCCAGTAAGTGTGTTGTCGATGGAGTGTCAGCCTACTGCAGCCACCTTCTATCCAAGATGCTTAAAATAAGTCAAGAAAGCTGATAGTGCCCGGCTATCAAAAGATACAGGCTCTGAGGTTTGAACGGCTGGAAGATGAGCAAGCAGCCATCTAACTGAGAAGCAATAAAGCCCACATGGAAGAAGCACACCAGCCTATGTGATCATGATCGGGTATGCAGCATCAAAGACCCAGAACAAAAAATCATACAGATGTGAGTGAGGGGGAGGGCAGAGTGGAGATCCATCTGTAGGCAATTGGACATTCCCTCACAGAAGGCTCACAAGGAAGATATAAGCCAGGCAGGGCACAGAGCAGCACCCAGAATAGCAGAATTGTTGGAACATATAACTTTGCTCTAGTTCTTTGGTGCTTCTTCCACCGCACCCCGCCCCCCATCACGACCCCAATTCTCCCTTACAAATCCAGCTAGACCAGAGTATGTACACTGGTACAGATCAGATCTGGAAGCACAGGGAATCCCGGACAGATAAACCCCTCAGGACCAATCACAAGAGTAGTGATACCAGAGCGGAAGGGGGAAGTTGGAGGGGGGGCGGGCGCGGAGAACCTATCACAATGATGGACATATAACTCCACTACCACCACCACCCAGGGGGACAAACAGCAGAAAAGTGAGGGAAGAGAGACAGCGGTTAGTGTAAGACATGAAAAAATAATAATTTATAAATTATCAAGGGTTCATGTGGGAAGAGAGGGGGAAATGAGGAGCTGACACCAAGGGTTCAAATAGAAAGAAAAATGCTTGGAAAATGATGATGGCAACATATGTACAAATGTGCATGACATAGTGAATGGATGGATGGGTTGTGATCAGAGCTGTAAGACTCCCCAATAAAATGATTTTTTAAGATGCTTAGAATAAAAGTCTTGATCCTCCTCTTCCTCTCATGCCATAATCCAAACTATGAGAGTATCTACAAAGCATGTCTTGGATTTGCCCATTCTCTCTGTGTTCACCTTTCCCAATGTGACCGTTTCCCAGTAGTACTGCAATCACCTCTCATGAGGCTAACAGAATTCTATAACAACCTATTGCCACTGCTTGGGTTCTGACCTTCCAGGTCAGGGTCAAACTGCTCCCCAGGGTTTCCAAGGCCATCATCTTAATAAAAGCACACTGCCAGGTCTACCTGCAATGGAGCCACTGGTGGAGTCTAACTACCTACTGTGCCACCAGTATTCTGTTAGAATTCTATTGATACTTTTAAAACATAAACCTGACCAGATCAGTTCCCTGCTTAAAATCCTGATTAGCGTCACATCGTATTTATAACAAAATTCAAATGCTTGGCCTCAGTTAAAAAGTCCGATGACCTGTCAACTTTGAACTCTTAATTTTTTCCCTTCCACCATGATCCTGCTGCACCAACCTGCCTACCCAAAATGTTCCTAAGTGATCATCTCCATGATTTTAGTCTGTCTAGTTTCCTCTCTTCATACTGATCAGTCTAAATATAATATTGAACAAGAGTATTTCCTTGACCACCCAGTCTGAAATGCCCATTTACATTCATAGCCTTGACTTCACCCTACTATAGGTGCATATCAAGAACTGATTTTTTAATACATATGTGTTTATTGTCAGTCTAAATCCCACTCTATGTCTCTATTTGGTACTACACTCTATCTTCAACTTTCTACGACATGGTTGATTCTCAATAGGTACTTGTTGAAACAATAAATACAAATTCTTTTTCCCATCTCCTCTTTTACTTCCTTTGTCTCTCTCTAATCTATTCTCTTCTAACCATTCTCATTAAGGAGACTTTTTCAAAACTTTGTCACATCTATTTATATTATGCCAAAAACTTCAGCATGACCATGTCTACCTCTATTCTAGATTTGAACCGCCAACCCAGTGGGCCGCAGTCCCACATACAACCATACGCCGCCAGGGCTCAGCCTGCTACACAGTTCTTTAAGAAGTTAACAGCACAGTGGTTGTGCGTGGGATTGCGGCCCACTGGGTTGGCAGTTCAAATCCAGCAGCAGCTCTCCAGGTGCAAAATTGGGCCTCCTACACCCACTAGAGGGCAGTTATGCCCCCCCCCAAAAAAATTATAGAATGACAGTGAAGGCTTCTAATTTAGCCCCAGCCCCTTATATTCTAACTCTTGACTTTCTCTCTGTTTCTAAATCCCCCACTTCTGCTATTTACAACTTTCTGGTCTAGATGATGTGCCATGCATCAATGAGGCCATGCCTTCTCATTTGTCGCAATGTGATCTCTTTTCCAACTCCATCACCTAGATAACTATTGCTCTTCCTTCTAAATTAAGGCCCAGCTTTATCACACCCAGTGACCTCCTCCAGTGCTCCTCATCTCTTTCCCAAGCATTCCACATGTAATTCCTCCAGGACACTCGATAAAATGTGGTGTCACCTTCTATTTACTCAACTTTCTCTCAATAAATTGAAAGTTCTCACAGGTTATTCTTGCCTCAGGAATTGCAGACATCCTCTCTTGAGTACATCTGCACTAGATTATGGTGAAATGATTTCATCTTTTACACAAAGTAACACTGTGTACCTGTACAAATTATTGGGTTTTTGTTGTGGGTTTATAAGGTTTCCTATTAAAGATAGCTTCAGGTTTTGTGATCATATTTATTTAGGACTCAGCTAGCACTTCAAAGGTGACTTGCTTTACTTTTCTTAAGCTGTTTATGAGTCTTAAAGTGTTAATCACATGAATCAAAAACTTGAAGTTAAGAGACACACAGGGAACCCTCCCCCTAATTTTTGGTCCCTTTTGCCCAATTCCACTACCCCCTAAGTAAACTAACTTTAGTCTTGGTCTGTTTGTTTCACGTAAACTTCCAAAATTTCAATAGCCAGACAAATATCAGGATTAATTCTTGTTTCTTTAACATAAAAGCTGATACATCACTGCAGACACACTATTTTTAATTCTCACTTAAAAAAATCCTCACTTAAAACAATGTTTGTACATTTCTCTAAAGATTTTCCTCTATGTTTAAACCTTCACAGCATTACTTTGCATACACTCATCATCATTCATTAACTAGACTGTGACTGATGTAAATTTGAGCTGCTTCCAATCTTTTCTTCTACAAACAACGCTGCCATGAATAACCATGATGACACATCATTTCTTAACTGTGCAAGTAGGACTATAGAATGAATTCCTAGAAGTGTAATAGCTGAGTCACGTGAGTTATATAAATATAACTTTGATAGATTGACAAGTGTTGCTGCATATTCATTTTATGATCTGGGAAGTCGCTTAATTCAGTTATGCTGATAGCAATGCCTCAGATGTTCCCTTGTGTTTCCATGTACAGAACAATCTCATATAAAAAAAAGCGATCCTATGAATTATAAATCCTCCCTTTTCTATTTAATACTTTTGGGTAGGGAGGGTGGGGAGCAAAACCTCCAAGACAAGGCTAAAAAGTAGTTGAGATATTTGATCCTTTTGTCTTAGTTCTGACATAATGGGGAATATTGTACCTTTTTCCCTTAAGCAAATGAATGGCTTTCAGGGGGAGGTAGTCTAGATAAATAGAGACAAAGATATATTACTATCAAATTATCCATTTATTATTCCTTTATTTTATAAATAATTTTGAAGAGAGCCTAGTTAGTTTTGTCAAAGCCTTTTGATTGCTGTAGAGATAAGTCAACCCGGTCATAGTATATACTTCACACTATGCATAAGTTCTTTCTTGCAGTAAATGGATTATATTTCTTAAATCTGAAAAAGGTTAATGGAAATTTGCTTTTTTGTTTGGGTCAGTAATCACAAGTGAAACTAGTCTCTTTGCATTCTCTTTGCCAGATGTTGATATCCCTCTTATAGGCAATCCATTCAAATAAAAAGTTTCTACCTCCTTATTTATTTGTCATATGGAACAAGTTGGATATGCTCCGAATTGCTGATGGTACCTATGGTGAGAAATGGCTCCATCAGTGCCTCCCACTCTGACCGTTTGTTCCAGTCATTTCCAGGCCATGACTGCCAGTGTTTTATGTATGCCCAGATTTGACACCACCAGGAGTTCACAGAGAAAGCACTTCATTTCCTTCTGGGACATTTGTTCCACTTGAGCTCATTGTGTATGCAATAAGTATGGCTAGGACAGCTGAAAAGACAAGGAAGGACTTGTTGAAGCAAGGTAAAGATACAGTCATTGTGTAGTTAGATAGTGGCAAGGAATTTTGTGAAAACGTGCTATCTTTATGCAAGAAAATAGAGAGATGTGAGCTAAAGATTTGATGGTAAATTCATAGTTTAATCTGTACATGACCAGATTACTTTATTTTGCTTATAATACTAATGGATAAATGTTTCATTTTTCATTTGAATTTTACTTATTGAAATGAAGTTACCTAATAAATAAATCCTCTGGAATAGTGCAGTCCCTCACTATCTAGACTTCCCTGTTCTGCATTTTCTGTCATTGACTAATACACAAAGGAAATCTCTATCAGTTTTGCATACCCGTTTTGCAAGAAGCAGTGTGCTGGGAAAGACAGCTCCTGAGTGAACATTGGAATCGTATCAGAAAAAGGAATGTTAGAGACCCACAGTTGCAATAAGAGTTGTGTAGGTAGATATGATTCCTGCTTTTGTGAGGGCAGACACTTTATGCACAAGTACACATTCACAAACAGTATGCCACATATTCATATTTATTTATTATGTGATGCCATATGGAAATATATGTATGTGTTTTTGAGGTGCTCTTTTTGTTTGCTTATGTTTTACTTTTTACTGTGAATCAGATGAATGTTTACAGAGCAGAGCAGATTTCCATTCAACAAGTCATGCATGTTTTGTTTTAACATCACTTATCCTGCTTCTTCCCTGTAGTTCCTGTTGCTAGTCTTCCTTTCGTAATCCTTTGAACTTTGTCCCTAAATAAATGTTGCCCTTTGGCTCCCGAATGGCTGCTGACTCTAAGGTGTGCATTCTTCCCTGGTGTTATTGTTCCCCTACATGCCTGGCTATGGTTTGACTGAGAACTGATCAGTGGGGTGAAGAGTGGCTAAGGACCACACGTCTAGAGGTTCCGCCAGTATCAGACTGACCAGGAAACCTGGTCTTTTTATGATTCTGAGATCTGTTCCATATGTTTCTCCTTTTCTAGGCAGGACCCTTCTAATATGATCCTTATGAGAAAAGTTTGTAGTGATAGCTGGGCATCATCTAAGGTCATGGAAACAGACTGATGTTCACATGATCAATCAGTCCATTGACTGATTATTTCCATGTGTCTTCAATTTTTATCTCTCTTCTTTACTTCAAGTGGGCATATACACCTTAGATGACTGCTCACAAGCTTCAAAGATCCCCTCTATTGAAACAAAGGAGTTCTAAAGGTGCAGAGTTCACAAGTTGGGCTATTAACTACTAGATCAGTTGTTCAAAGCCACCAGCCATTCACAGGGATTTCTAATCCAGTAAAGAATTACAGTCTTAGAAACTCAGGGGCACTTCTACACTGTCCTATAGTGTGAGTTATATATAACATATGGTTATATAATAATATATAATAACAATGGTGCTTATGTATATATTGTTGTTGCTACTGTTAATTGCTGTTGAGTTAGCACCTATTTGAAACTATGTATAATGAAACAAAATCTTGCCTAGTTCTGTGCCCTCTTTTGAACTGTTGGTATGTCTCAGTCTACTGTTGCAGTGCATTTTTTTTGACTTATAATCTGGGGTTGGAGGAATGGTTCATCTCCCATCACATCTTCGGGCAATGTTCTGTTGTGATCCATATGGTTTTAATTGGCTAATATATGGAAATGAATCACCAGGTCTTTTTCCTAGTCTATCTTAGTGACCCTTCTGGTGTTGAAAATACTGCCGACATAACTTCCAGAATCCCAGAAACACACAAACTATCACAAGGTGTGTGTGTGTGTGTGTGTGTGTAAAGAAACTGACATGAAATGTTATGTATAAAAATGTAATATGAAAAAAGCAGGATAAGAAAATACAGATTAATTGGTGAAGGGGTTGCTGTTTAAGGCAGAGTAGTCAAGGAAGGAAGAAGTCTTAGTGGCATTATGGGATATACATTGGCCTGCTAACCACAAAGTAAGCCGTTCAAAACCACCAGCTCCTCCACAGGAGAACAAAGAGGCTATAAGCTCCCATGACAACTTACAGTCTTAGAAACCCTATTAAAAGGCCACTGTGTGTTGGCATCAACTTGATGGCAGTGATTCAGATGTTAATAGTAGTCATTTAAGGTGCCTGTAAGGAGGTATTGAATAACAACAAAAATACAGGCCATGAGGAAGAGAACTACAAGCACATCTGGCGTCTTCCAGGAAGAAAATTCAGAACTCGGAAAGGACCTGAAACACAAGAACTACTGTGTATTCTGAAAACAGGAAGGAGGTGAGCCTGACAGAGAATGGTGAATGCAGTAGGGCACAAGGAGAAAAAGTCCATGGGAAGAAGTAGGAGAATTCTTCAGGCTCTTGTAGAATTGGAAAGACTTTTGAATTTTGCTTTTTTGTTCACGGGGCAGAACTATGAGTTTTTGTAACGGCATGACCTAAATAAAACCCCATTTTAAAGAATTGATTTGAGCTTGTGTGAGAAGAATGAACTGAAAGCACTGGAGCAGTGGAGGGAGGTCCATCCAAAGAAAGAGTCTGCTGGCCATTTGGACTATAGTGATGTTCTTTGAGGTCACGAAAAATAAATCGGTTGAGAGACTGTTCTGGTTTGCTATTAGATTTCAAAGGAGAAGGAGTGGAGAGGTAGATATCAATAATGAATTTACGGAATATTGGTATAAGCAGTTGGTGCCTTTTACTAGGTGTGAGGGGAGATATTAGGGGAAGAGTTTAGTTTTGAACATATTGAGGTAGAAATGAGGAAACATCCAACTGCAGAGTCAAAGTAAGCAGTTATGAACACATCTCTGAATTTGAGGGGATATTCTGCAGTGAGAAGTTGTTTGTGTATCTTTCTCACTACAATATTTAGAGCCCCAAGATAAAATAGCTCAACCAGACAAAAAGTTGGAGGGCTGAACTTTGAAACACAGTGCTTCTAAGAGTCAGCAAGATAAGGAGTGAGCTGAGAATTTTGAAAAAAAGCCTTTCAGTGAGATAGGAAGAAAAGCAGAACAGTGTGTGGTATTGAGATTCAAGCAAAGCAATCCTCCAGAGAAGGATTTCAAGGACAGAGAAGGCAACATTGTCAGTTGCTCCTGAGAGATGGAATAAGATGGCGCTGAGACCTAATCACTAAAACTGTGGCTTTCACAAGACCTGTTCCAAGTCATGGGATTAAACTCTGATGGGTGTGAGTTGATGATAGAAGTGCGAGCAGCAGGTCTGGACAAATCTAGAAAGAATAATTATATAAAAGAGAGATAAAAATGGAGTAGAAAACAGACAAGTTGGAGTAAATCATTTTAGAGTTACTGTATTCCTGTTTCTTCTTTTTTGTTTGTTTGTTTGTTTTTGTTTGTTTTTGTTTTGGGGCATCACTGCCCTCAGGTGGTGGGAGTAGGAGGTCCAGCCTTTGCTCCTGTGAGCTGGAATTGAACCTCCATCCTAGTGGGCCGCAGTCCCGCGCACAACCACTACGCCACCGGGGCTCAGCCCCCATTTCTTCTTATAAAATGGTATGTATATTTATATGCTAAGAAAAACAATGTTGTGGGGAGGCAGTAATGTATCATATATTAGAAAGAAGGATGGTTTTAGGAAACTGTTCCTTTAATATATAAAAAGGGATACATTTCAGTAGGAAAAAAAGAGTGCCAGCTGCAGCTCCACAGGAGCAAAGGCTGGGCCTCCTACTCCCACCACCAGAAGGCAGTGATGTCCAAAACAAACAAAAACAAAAGAGACTGCTTTAGACTCCTAGATAATTCATTACATATAACATAAAGAAAGGTCAAAATTCAGGTGAGTCCATTGTAAAATTGTGGAAGATGAAAGTTCTCTTCTTACGGACAGCATTAGTTCTCTCTTGAGCTAAGAGACATGACCATGAGTTGAGAGAAGAAAAGAGTGGCAATTGGAACATTGAGAAGAAAATGAAAGATGTAAAACAATTACTTGGCATGTACATAAATGAATATACTTATTATGATGATAGGGGGAAAGTGCACATACTTACAGGGTTAGTATTAAGACAGCAAATGGGCATTGAATCTTCCAAGCACTTCCTCAATGCAAGAACACTTTGCTCTATTAAATTGACATTCCATGATGTTCACCTTCCCAATCTATCACTGAAGATGGATGTGTGCATAAACAAAAAAGTGGTGAAGAAAGTTGATGATGCCCGACTGTCAAAAAATACAGGCTCTGGGATCTTAAAGGATCGAAAATATGCAAGTGACCATCAGAAGCAACAAAGCCCACATGGAAGAAGCATGCCAGCCTGTGTGACCACAAGGTGTTGAACGGATCAGGTATCAGGCATCAAAGAACTAAAAATGTACACCAAGCTGGAAACATCAGGACAGATGATCCCTTCAGTACCAGTGGTGAGCGTGGTGATAGTGGGAAGGTGGAGTGCAAAGTGAGAACCAATTGCAGGGATATACATGTGACCTCCTCCCTGGGGTACGGACAACAAGGAAGTGGGTGAAGGGACACATCAGACAGTGTTTGATATGACAACATAATGATAATTTGTAAATTATTAAGGGTTCATGGGGGTGTGGAGAGGGAAGGAAAATATGAGGAGCTGATCCCAAGGGCCTAAGTAGAAGGAGGATGTTTCGGGAATGATGATGGTAACAAATGTACAAATGTGGTTTGCATGCAATTGATGTATGTATTGGTTGTGATAAGAGTTGTATGAGCCCCCAATAAAATGATTTCTTTTAAAAAATTACCTGGGAGAGTGGGACGCTGTAGGTATTTAGAAGGGCCACAGGGAGGGAGGTACTATTTATACCAAAATATAGTCATGAATGCAGTGAGGTCCGTCAATATACTTATTCATCGGTCATGTTCTTTACTCTTTGATGCAAATCAACAACAAGCAAAATGTTGGATTTTAAGAAAGTTGGATTTCTTCTAGAAGTACAGGTAGAGGAACAGGGGAGGGATATGAAAGCCCAACTAAGGTGGAAAGTAAGGACATATGTAGGTAATATAAGTAGGTAATATAAAAGTGGTAAGATATGAAACTAAAAGAATAAGAGTGAGAAACAGCAGAGGGAGGAGTTGGAAGCAAGTTTTGAAGAAGTGTGGTTGGGAGAAGTGATCATACGTTTAAAATATGCTATTGAAGCATATTGGAGGATAGAAATGCCATACAATGCAAAAGAGATTGAAAGTCAAGACTTCTAGTTCATTATCTATAGATATAGAAAAGTACTAAAAAACAATATAGACATTGCATTTGGTGAGAAACTTAGTAAGTTGGGTGTTAAACTCTCCAAAGAATAAGCAAAAATGGGCTGAATTGTCAGTTATTTAAACAACAACAACAACAAGAAGAGCAGCTCCTTAAAAGGAGCTGGTGGCTTTGCGGGAGGAGAGAAACAAGCATTTTTGAAGTGAAAAGGATAGCACTGCCTCATTCCCAGGAAGAGGGATCGCTGCAGTGTGGTGAGGGTGGAGGTCACTTCATGTACTACCATAAAATTGCTTAAAATGGAGAAACAGGGTCAGGATTATACCCTGTCTGACCCAACCACACCAAAATACTAAGGGTGTGTGACAGGACATGGAGCTCCAGATCGAGCATCAAAGATATACTTTGTGACACCCCATCCCACTCAACCAGGAGACACTCCTGGAGGTCAACAAACAGACCTTAAACTATTTGTAGGATTTTATATGGTTATTATTATTGTATTCTTGCATGTACATCTACATGTTGGATATTTGGGGGGGGGTTGTTGATGTCTTCATTGTTTTCTTTTCTTTGCTTGCTTCATTATATGATGCCCTTTTTTTTTTAATATGTTATTTTCTTTACAGGTCTATCTGGATGGGGTAGGATGGATGGGCGGTCTAGGGGTGGGTGTAGGAGGGGGGCTGTTGCCTGATCCAGGGATGGGGGGAGTAGCAGGTGGTTCAGGATCAGTGGCAGGGTAGGTGTGGAAGGTCCGATAGGGATTGATTAAGACTAATGTAACAAAGAGACAATATTGAGACCCAAATGGAGGTTGAGTGTGATGGTGGGACGGGAGGAGTTATAGGGAAAAAGAGAAAAGAACTGGGGAGTTAGGGGCATTTATAGAAGTTAAATACAGGCATATACATAGGTACATATATTCATATGATGAAGGGGAAATAGATCAATATGCATATACTTATAGACTTAGAATTAGGACACCAGATGGACACTGGACCTCAATCAGGTACTTCCTCAATGCAGGAACATTTTGTTCTATTAAATTGGCATTCCATGATATGCAGCTCCCTGACACGATCACAGAAAACAAATGTGTGCATAAGCAAATGTGGTGAAGAAAACTGATGGTGCCCGGCTATCAAAACATGTACATCTGGGGTCTTAAAGGCTTGAAAGTAAACAAGCAGCCATCCAGCTCAGAAGCAACAAAGCCCACATGGAAGAAATACACCAACTTATGGGACCAAGAGATACCAAAGGGATCAATTATCAGGTTTCAAGAACTAACAATCATAACATTATATGCTCACCTTCCTGATATGATCGCTGACAACACATATATGCATAAGTAAATGTGGTAAAGAAAGCTGATGGTGCCCGGCTTTCAAAAGACATGAAGGTGAATAAGTGGCCATCCAGCTAAGAATCAAGCCCACATGGAAGAAGCACAACAGTCTGTTTGACCACGAAGTGTCAAAGGGATCCGGTATCAAGCACCAAAGACCTAAAAAAGATATTATAAGTGAGGGGGAGTTCAGATTGGGGACCCAAAGCCCATCAATAAGTGAAGAGACATCCTCTCACAGAACGGTTGTAGTGAGGAGATGAGCCAGTCTAGGTCCAGTGTAGTAGCAATGAAATGTTCTCAAATGCTCCCTCCCACCAACTATCATTATCCCAATTCTGCCAGACAGATTTAGCTAGACCAGAGGATGCACATTAGAGTCGAAAATATGGAAATTTAGGATAGGTAATCTCTTGAGACTAGTGGAGAGTGGTGACACTGAGGGGGTGGAGGGTTGGTAGAGTAGAAAGGGGGAACAAATTTCTCAGATCTACATGTGACCTCCTCTCTGGGGTGTGGACAAGGGGGAAGGGGGAAATGGGCGAAGTGACACATTAGACAATGTAAGATATGAAGAGGTAATAACAATTTGTAAGTTATTGGAAGTTCATAGGGGAGGAGAAGGAGGAAGGAGAAATATGGGGAGTTGGAATTAAAAAATAACTAGAGGAAAGAGGGGAAGAAGAGCTTATGCTGGAGGGGTTCAAGTAGATAATGTAGATGAATGTGGCAACATGTGTACAAATATGCTTAAAACGAACGATGTGTTAAATGTTGTAAGAGCCCCCAATAAAATCTATATTTAAAAAAAATGCTATGTATGACTCTTCTCTTCATTGCCCCACAATTTTGGCTATAACTCAGGATTTTTTTTGTTCTGCCATTCCTCTGGATATGAAAGCCGGCCATCTCAAAAGCAGGGACAGAGAGGATTGTGAGGCCATCAAGAAAGAACAGTGGCCAGCAGAGCGAATTGGAGAAGTGAAGTGGTGGGGGCAGCAGAGGACCGATCGAAGATCATGAAACAGAACACATGAGTCATGTCAAGGCAGAACAAAGACAGTAAGGCCAAGCAGCTGGTGGGCTTCCTTAACCATAAAGGCAGAGGGCTAAGGGAGCACATCACTGAGAGGGTGAGGACCGGAGGGAGACTTGGCTGCTACCTGAGGAGAGATGTTGCTATGGACCAAGGCCTAGCTGAATGTCCTTAACCTGCACATTGTGGTAACCTGTGACCTTCCCTGATAAAACAGCATCATCATGACTAGTGCCTGTGAGTTCTGTGTGGTCATTGTGATGAATCATCACACCCAGCCAGAGAAGTAGCATGCCCTGGGAAGGACGGTTCGTGTCAGAGAAGGGTAAGAGAAAGATGGGAGGATGGAGGCAGGGCTGACCTCTGCTTTGTGTGCAATAGGCCTTGGGCTGGTGTGGAATTGGATCATGTGGATCCTTTGTGTAGTCAGAGGAGGGTAGATGTAGGAGCAATTTCACTTCTTCACCTCATGATAGGGATGCAGGAGATGTCAGATCATCATATTTCATCTTGAAGAGATGGGGGAAGATGAGCTCATCTTTGTCGCAGAGTTGTTTCAGGGTTGCTTAAGAGTAAGCATAGAACGATACGCGGAGGAGAGACTGGCTGTTGAAAGATGCCTGAGAGTTGGTGGTCTGGTGATCATTTAGATAAAAGGAGGTGTGGGTATTGGTTTGCTGTCGTTTTAGGAGAAACGAGATATTTAATTCTGATGACTTTCATTTCTAGACCAAAGTCTTAGGAAGTGGAAGTGAGGAAAAATGGAGCTATGAAGAGTGCTGTTCTCCCTAGAAACACCATGAGCTCTGTCGTCTCCTGAGCCATCCTGCCAGAGAAATGGCCGAGACCACCTGAACAAGTCCAATTGCCCCCTGAATGGTTTCCCTGTCTCCTGCAGCTCACCTCTCCTTGTTCCTGTGAGACTGCGCATGTTTCCACAAAGTCTAATGGACCTTATTGTTTAGACAATTTTCTACAGAACTAAATCCAGATGTTTTCTTTGGGACACAAGTCACTGACTCTGAAGTCCTATCACTAAACTCCGGCCAACTGGATTACTACTTACAGATTGCCTAATACCTCACCTTGTTTCACAACCCTATGTCTTGACTCACACAGCCTAATCTATCCAGAATGCACTTCACATCTGTCTGGGTGTCAGTTAGGAATCTCTCTGACAATAAATAACAGAAAAGCAACTAGAAGTCACTTAGACAAATAAGCAAAATATCTGTAGGCTGATTTTCCAAGGTCGATACCATTGCCCCATACTGCTGGCAAGAACCAAAACCTTTTCTGTCTCTTGACATTGCTTAGCAAGCAAACCTGCATCCTCCTGCTCTTTGATTTTTTTCTCAAAAAAGCCATGGGAACCATGCCTGGCATCCAGTCTCCAAGCCAAAAAAAAAAAATTCACTGGTAGGTTCATTTTCTTTCAAGAAAGTATTTCCTGTAATTCCCATTTAGTAGTTTTCCACTTATATCCCATTGGCCCCATGATCTCAAATAGACACAAGTTTAAAGGTGGCTAACAGGAAGGGGCTCTGAGGGGGAGGAGGATGAATTTAGCCAGTGAACAGTGTCTGCCATTGTTGGCTTGGGAAAAACCTTCTCTACTTTTGAGATTCAGTTCAAACATTAAAGCAGAGGGATTCAAATACGTAAACATATATGGGCATATGTATAATTCTTTCCCCATTAAATGAAATATCTAGTCTATACATTAAGCATTCAGGATATATGTACCAGATACTGTTCTAGGTGGAATCCTTGGGGATGCAGACAGCAAGTGTTCAGCTGTGACTACAAATGCACACCCATGTCTTTCACGCACTAAAGAAAAATTCATATGTCAAAGACCTGTGACATATCCCTAACCTTGATCCATATACAAAAGCAAACTGCATACACTTAAAATATAGAATGCAAACATTTTGTTTAGAAGAATACCTTTTCCTAATTTACATGTGCAGAATTGCCTCCCACTCAGAAAACAAAAGATGACGTGAAAGTTGAAGCAACAGACTGAGCAATTATGCTGAACATCACTTGTAAAAGTAACTTGAAAAAAAAGAAAAGAAAAACGTTCATGCTCCCTAACTACCAGATTGGCAAAACTTAAACACAGGAGTTGTGGGAAAATAAGAGCTCTCAGATCTTGCTAGGGAAAATGTAAATTGGCAGACATTTTAGAAGCAATATGACATCATCTATAAACTCTTTATAGTGTATCTCCTTGACTTAACAACTTCACAGCACAGATTGATCAGGTCAAATACTTCCACATGCCCCAAAGTAGGGGCCTGTGAGGAGGGTCATTGAATTTTCTCCTTTGTAGCAAATGGTTTTATTTGAGCTGTAGCACAAGCTAGTGTCTTTCAAAATTGAATATGTGTGGCGAGTGTGTTATGCTTTTTACTTTGTTCACTCGGATTTCTCTCATTAAATTGAATTAGACACTCGTATCTTTAAGAACAACCTCTCTGTAGATACGTGTTTCTCTAACTCTGGGGTTTGCCCCACATTCTTCATGTAAAGACAGAGGGAACACACCCAGTCCAGGCCAATGAAAATGGTTGTGTCATTGCTGAGTGTTCTCACTTCGAAGATGGCTTAATATATAACCAGCTGCACTGTCCTCTTTGATCAGGAACTGCTGGTCATCGAAAAGTCCTCTCTTTTGAGGCAAAGTGAACCAGGTGTACAAAGAGAGTTCTATATAGTTCCTGGAAATGCAGTCCCAACAGCAATACAATACAAGGGGAAAGTACGTTTTCTATTTGTTTTTATTGGGGCCTATCTACTGCCTTATCTTGTTTCTCATTTCCAAAACACTTCTCCTTTGGGGTTTTTTTAATGTCGTTTTTTCCCTCTGTTTTGTTCCCTGCTTTCTTTCCCATGTCCTGCTTATCTTTTTTCCCCTGAATGCAGCAAGTTGTCAGCCTGTGGGTTGCAATTCCTGTGAGGGCTGAACAACCCTTTCACAGCGGTCACCCAATTCATAACAATAGCAAAATTGCAATTATGAAGTAGCAAGGAAAATAATTTTATGGTTGGGTATCACTACAACTTGAGGAACTGCATAAAAGAGTCGTGCCATTAGGAAGGTTGCGAACCACTGCAGCATAAAGTCTTTTCTCCCTTGGTCTTCCCCACCACCAGCTTTGTACAATAATCATGCACTGAATACACTGAGTTGTGCAGAACTTACCAACACGTATACTCCCTTTCCTGTCACGCACCTGGTCCTCAGAAAACTCAACTTGCTTATTTCTTAGGAAACACTGAGCGATGGCTTCCCTGTATGCAAAACAAGACCAATAGATGAAATAGCCTCTTTGGTCATTAAGATTCAAGACACAAAGATTATCTTTTACTTATACACTAAGATTTACCATTTCAAATATTCTGACACATATAGCATCTTGATTAAAAAACTGTTTGATGAAGCTTATAGCACACAGATAGTGCTATAAAAAATCAAAAAAAATAATAGACCTATGGTAACTCCATGAGCTTCGAGAGTTCAAACCAGTTAGCAAGATGAACATGGACTCACTTGGAATTATTGCTAAGCTGTTGTGAAAAATTCCACATCAGAGATGTGGCGCAAAGGTACAAGTGTTCACTACAGCTTGGCAGTGAAGCACATGCACATGAAAACCTATGCTTACTTTGCTTACTAGGTTTCCTCTCTGTTTGAGCTTGTAAATTTCAAAAAAGGTTTGATTCTGTAGGAAGCTGCTGAGGGATTGCGAGAGAGTCATCTGTCCGCCTTCCCTAACTAGTAGCCGAATCTTTGCTGGAGGGGTGAAGAGCATGTGAAAGTAGACACCACATAGCTGTGGTTCTCAACCACCCTAAGGCCGTGATCCTTTCATGCAGTTCCTCATGTTGTGGTGACCCCCTGTACCATAAAGTTATTTTTGCTGCTACTTCATAGCTGTCATTTTGCTACTGTTATGAATCGGGCATCCCCTTTGAAAGGGTCTTTTGACCCCCAAAGGGGTAGGGACCCAGAGGTTGAGAAGGCTGCTCTAGACTAATATGGAATCACCAGAAAGCAAAAGCTTGCCTTGTGGATTAAATAAGCCAACAGTGCATGGATAGAGCAGTCAGGAGGCATGCACTGACCTCTTCGTGGCATTCAGAGTCTGACAGCTACTCTGTTTCTCTCTCCCTTGTGGGAGCGGAAGATGAGGCTCAGATGTTCACTGAGCAGCTACTCAGAACCATAGTGCTCAGGCAGAACTCTGACTCAGGTGTCCTGCCAACAAACAAAGTCATTTTTCCACCTCAAACTCAATTTTTTTTCCTCCCTGAGAAGGAAAGTTTTGATTTCAAAAACATTGGGGGCAAAATAATCCAATCTCAAAATTAAGAATTTCAAAAGCATTATCTAAAAAACACATTTTTGCCAGAACGTTCTAAAATTTTATCTAAACTGCTCCTCTTTCTATTATACTGACTGTGGGGTCACTCTCCTGAGGCTAATTCCCCCATCTGTCACCTTAAAGCATCGCTTCCCCACGACTCCCACAATAGATTGTCATTTCTCACTCCATAAAGGTCAGCTTTCCCTGTATGTCTCCCGCTCAGCATTTATGGAAGTTATATTTCACTAAAAATTGTCTGAGTCTCTTCGTTTGAAGAAATGTCCCCTTCTCCGAGACAGCTTTGCCACGTACGCAAATCATTCTCATCCACTTCAGATAAACTGGGAAACTCTCTGTCTCCCCGTTAATCTCATTTCTTAACCAGAAGCTCTGAACCAGCAACTGGGTTCCGGCGCTTGGCTGTAATTGGGCTGTCACTGAGAGCAATGACCCTTCCAGAAAATGTTTAGAGACTTCAACTTTGTTTAGAGACTTTGTGTGGGTGGAACTTCCTGTTTGCACAGGGCTCCCAGCATAAAGCCCAGTGGCTCGGACGTGCTTTGGGGACTAGTCCGAGTGCAGGAAGGAGGTTACATCTGTCTCCCCCGGTCCGATCTCCCTGCAGCATGGGGAAGAACAAGCTTCATCCCAGCCTGCTTCTGCTCCTCCTTGTTCTCCTGCCCGAAGTCTCTGCAAACCCGTGAGTTCCACCCGCCAGCTTGAATCTTTTCTTCGATTTCTGATTTCCCCTCTAGATCATTCTTCTTTTCTCTGAAAGTGCCGCCTTCTTTACGCTAATGTCCCTTCCAACCCGGAGGGTTTGTAACCCTGATTTAATCATTTTGCTCTTCTTCCGAACCATTTCTCCTCATTTCTTGTAAGTTGTATTAGAATTTGTTACATTTAGAGGAATGTGTTTCTAGAGCTTCACCATATACACATAGGAATAGAATTCGCAGGAATATCTGCTTCACACGATCCCGTTTACTCTTTCTCACTTGCCGGCCTTCCTAGATAAGAGAAAGGCCCGTCTGGCCTTCTCCCAGCTTTTACGGGGAGCACAGGCTGGGGGTCATCAATCAGGGAGAGCCTGAAGTATTACTGTGTTGAAGGGAAGATGGAAGATTCTGATAACAGATGAGAAAGGACCTTTCAGGTCAGGTGGTGAGAAATTCTGTGTTCCAACCAAGTTAAAGACCTGAAGGCTCTATCACTGCACAGATTAGGGAAAAGAATTCTTAAAAGTGGGTCACAGGGTGATTTTAGGCCTGCAAGGCAGAAGGAATTGCAAGGCGTGGGTGACAATGCTACATCTGTTTTACCTGTTACTTATTTACTTGTTTCTGTGAACAGTTTTCCTCAGTACTTCCATCTACACAAACAAAAGTTATGAACAAAATTCATGTCAAACCCTGTTTCACTCTCACAACAAGAGAGATTTGTTTGTAAATATATAGGTTGAGAAGAAAATCGTTTTTCTCATTTAAAATGTACTTCAAAAGTGCAAACTTCTTTTAGCTAGTAAGTATAACTAAAAATAGATATTGTATTTATTTTGTATTCATGAGTTATACACTAGTAAGACTGAAAACTCTCATTTGTGAAGAAAATTTTGACAGGTAAAACACCATGGTCAAGGTCTGAGCCCTGGTGGCGTAGTGGTTGTTCGGGGGACTGCAACCCACTGGGATGAAGGTTCAATTTCAGCAGTGGCTCCACAGTGGCTCCTATTCCCACCACCAGAAGTCAGTGATGCCCAAAACACAAAAATAAAAAAAATCCACTATGGTCACATTACCTTTAAAAGAAGGCTTTACATTAAATGGATATAATGTTGCATACATGTGTGTACTGTGTGAATGCATATAAATGTATATAGTTAGACACAGAAATAAATATTCATAAAATACTTTAAAACATAAAGGTCTTAAAATAAATTTCTGTGTTGTTGGTAGCATGGAAATTCAGGTACCAGGAGGGGAGGGAAAGGAAAGTTGCTATATTTCTAAGCATTAAAAAAAACTTTTGGGGCTGAGCCCCGGTGGCGTAGTGGTTGTGCGCGGGTCTGCGGCCCACTGGGACGGAGGTTCAATTCCAGCAGTGGGGCTGGGCCTCCTACTCCCACCACCGAGAGCAGTGATGCCCCCCCCCAAAAAAAAAAAAAAACTTTTAAACATTAAAAAATAGATTCTATCAAGCATCTTATCATTATTATACTTAAGACTCTATGAGAATTTTATAAAATAGTAATAGAAGTTTTCATTTAAATGTCATAAGAAATAATACCTTTTGCTGTGTTCAAAACTCGTAGTTGCAAAATAGATGTTTACTTGAATAAATGATAGGAGTGTGCAGTGCCAAAAAAAATATTTTAGGACATGTTAGCAAGAATTTTTTAAGACTACAGGAGTATACTTACATTCTATGTGAGGATATTAAGAGAGTTTCTGCCTTGTTCATGAGTTCCTAAGAGGCAAATCTCATTCACTAAATAAAGGACCTTTGGGGGCTGACAACAAGGTCTAGCCATGAACTAAAAGGCAAATATTTAAATGCAAACATCCATGGTGAGGCAACACTCTAAGATATGCTTAATTATCACAATTAGACTTTAAACTCCAAACGAATAACCCCCTCTCTTTGAGAAACAAATTCCTGAGGAAGAAAATGCTTGCCGTTCATTTGCACAAGGTTTCTGGTTATATATCATGTATATATTACAGGCATTTTTAAATACATTTGCTTCCATGTCATCAAGAAACACGAAGGTGCTTTGGGATGTTTGTGGGAAAAGGAAAGTAAAAGATAATGGGGATTTTCCAAAATTTTCTGTAGCCCCCATGCACATCATCTATCCATTCATCTGTCTATCAATATATAATGAAAGTCTATGAATTTACTGATTATGTAGCTCCTGCACTCCTGAGAGCCTTCATTTTGGAATAATCTAATCATAAGATCAATTTACACCACCACCACCCCAACTCTCCCCCACCCCTACACACACACACACACACACACACACACAGCAGGGGAAATCATGATGGGAGCACAACAGAGCATAAAGGGAAGCAAAGTCACAAAGTCTCTGACGAATCCTGAAAAATAAACTTCCGGCTCAGGGGCGGTAGTTGGCACCTCATTAGACCTCGTTGGAAGACATTCATAAAAGTCAGCAGATATAGATATAGATATATATTCAGGATAAACAATCCCAAAGAGAAAGCAATGGGACTGGTGGTTCTGGTGGGGCATGGGAGAGGAGGAGACTGAAGGGGGAGAGGTGTATGGAGTCAACAAACTCAGGGAAAAGGGAACAACATGTTGATGGTGTCCCCCTATTAGAAGATATAGTACCTGGAGTCTTAAAGGCTTGAAGTTAAATCTAGCCAGAAAGCAACAAAGCCCACACCAGCCTGTGTGATTACAAGATATTGAAATCAGGTCTCAGAAGATCAAAAACAAACAATTATATCAATGTGAAGAAAAGGGTCAGAGTGGAGACCCAAAGTCCATCTGTGGCCAATTGGCCCCTCACAGAAGGGACATTAGCCAGGGTACACTTTAGCACCAACAAAACATACAACATTCCTCGGGTTCTTTAATGCTTTCTCCCTACCACTATCACGACACCCGTTTTACCTCACAAATCCTGCTAGACCAGAATATGTACATAAGTAACGAAAAGAGCTTTCCACGCACATAGGCCAGGACAGATAAACCCCTCAGAAACTGTAATGGGACTAGAAATACGATGAGGGTATGGAGAAGGGTGGGAAGGGAACTGTTTATAACACACACACCCCGAGGGGGTTGAAAAACAGAAACATGGGTCAAGGGAGACAGCGAGCAGTGTAAGATATGAAAATAGAGAGTGGGAGAATGGGGAAGGGAGGGAGGGGAAAAGGGGTGCTGATACCAAGGATTCAAATAGGAAGAAAAAGTTTTGAGAAAGATGATGGCAACAGATGCACAAATGCGCTTGATACAATTCACGTGTGGACTGTTTTAAAAGTTGTAATGGACTCCAATAAAGTGATTTATTTTTTAAAAAGGAAAGAAAAATGATGGCAACATATGTACAAATTTGCTTGGTATAATTGATTTAATTTCCATACAAGGCCACAATAAAAAAATTTTTAAGTCCACAATAAAATTATTTTTAAAATCAATCTAAAATCGTATTTAAACAGAATTAACTTGCAAAAATTGAGTGTTGTTTTTTGGGCATCACTGCCCTCTGGTGGTCGTGGGAGCTACCCAGCGCTGCTCCTGAGAGCCCCCACTCGATTTAAACTGCCAAGCCCGTGGGCTGCACTCAACCACTTACGCCACTGGGGCTCAGCCCCAAAAATTTGAATTTAAATGCTTAAGTACTGGGTTTCCATGAAGTGAAGTATTAAAAGCTTTTTGATTTTTTTTTTGAGTTCATATCAAGGACATGCTCTCTCCATTGCACTACTGATTGAAAGGAAAAAACAATCAGCAAAAGAGATTAATTTCATATTCGTCTGAATGCAAAACGAATGGTGACGATCATTGCTATGGGAATCATTGCTGTTGATAATAATGTCTTTCCTAACTGAATTCTGTCTTCCCTTACCTTCTCAGGCAATACATGGTTCTGGTTCCCTCCCTGATCCACACTGAGACTCCCGAGAAGAGCTGCCTCCTTTTGAACCAGCTGGATGAGCCGGTGACTGTAAGTGCTGCCTTGGAGTCGGTCAGGGGAAACAGGAACCTCTTCACCAACCTCAGGGCAGAGAAGGACTTCTTCCACTGCGTCTCCTTCACTGTGAGTACCACGGTCCAACGTAATAGGCTCTGCTCTCTTGCGGATCTAAGTACTCAGTCAAGGAAAGGCTTTGAGAGATTAAGGATATCAGGAAGGAATCTAAATATTGAAAGATGTCCAGCAATAAGGAACGGTGCTCGGCTTTCCAACACAGGGAAAAGAAATCCTTATAGGCATATTAGACATCAAATTCACTCTGAGCCTCTGCACATGTAGAGGGAGTTGTATCGAATGTTACATACATGATTTAAAACAGGCCAGACATGACGTTTTGTAAATATGGATACTGTAGGGAAAAAATACTTCAAAATATGTCTTGAGTTTGGTTCTCAATGGTTTTCCAAAAGTCGCCATTTCATAGGAAGCATTAAAAACAGCCCTAGCTTAAAAATACATATCCCAAATCTTAAGCAAAGTTTTCTTTGATACCACCATCATTGCCTTTTCTTTCATCAATATATTATGAAACAGCTACCCAAAAAATCAACTTAATCATCAAAGAAAAAAATGCTATTCCCAATAAATCCAACAGGAAGTATGTACTAAGCAAGGAGAGGGTGTGATTTAAAAGTCAAATGCAAAGAACATGAATAAGGCAAGTTCAGCCCAAGTTCAGCGGGAGCCAGCCAGTGGTGAGTTGCTAAAAACACACCACCTCAAAGGGTAATAGAGAGGCGGCACAGTCAGATGTAATCTTTCAGGACAAATTTGATGTAACCCAGAGTGTTGTACAGGTGTTGAGAATAACCTTAAGCAGGTAATAAGTTCAGATTGTGAATTATTTCCTCTGCCACAACCGTGGTGCCCCCTTTCTGTAGAATCTCCAGTCTGGTCCTAGAGACCAGAGTAGTCAAAAGAACACCCTGCCCTAAGCAGCATGAGTTGATACCCAGTCCTGAGAGGTCACTTCCTCAGAGTAGAAACTAATTCTTTTCATGAATGGAAACCGGTTTGAGCACTGGCGGGGCCACTTGTGGTTTATTTAGTAATTGCAGCAACATCGAAAATTGTACTCCCCTGAAAATCAACCGGCCACCACCTTTGGATTTTGACGGTACCCATGTTCTCACTCTTTCATTTGATTTGTGCTGTTTTCCAGAGAGGTAGAACAGACCCATAGAGGGTCTGCAGACCCTAGACGTGACTCAGACCCTTGGAGTTCACTCTGTAATAGGAAAGCACTACAGTTTTCTTCTCCTTGGAGGTCATTTCAGTCACAGACCCTTCTTTAAAAAGATAAAGGAAACTTGCCTTCCAGGGAGCAATAAGAAGGAGAATAGCCCTTAAGGAACCATCCTCCTTACGTTCTTTGTAAGAGTGAACATTGTACAAAATGCCCTGAGCAAATGTCCAAAAGTGTCCCAGTGTTGCCCATGTGGTGTGCATGCAGTCCACCTTCAATGAAATAGTCTCATGTTCTTTCTCTAAGTCTTAAGACTTCAAAAATGTGCTGGCTAGAAATATATATTGAGACTACCACCTGATCATAGTCAACATCATGTCTAAACAAGACTGTTGCAATAGTGTTGTAACTGTTGCCTCTGTTTATATTTTCATTTCTCTATCTAAAATCTGCCTGGCCCTTTTTGATATGTCAAATTGACTGGGAAGGTTTCAGTGTAAAAAGGAATTGATACTGTGTTGGTTAAGCTGTATAGAAATGTGAGTCTTATGTATGCCTTTTCTTTCTGATGCATTTTCCTCTGTCTTGTATTGTCAAATGACAGAAAACATTCATATCCATGCTGATTTTCACTGGACAGAAAGAAGGAGAGAAGTTAAATGAAAAGAGTAGGATCTGCAGGGAGAAGTGGAATAGGAGTTGGGAGAGAAGACTGAGTGGTTTCTCAAGCTATCTCTCACATTTCAGATCCCAAAGTCTACAGTCAATGAAGAGATCATGTTCCTCTCTGTTCAAATAAAAGGACCAACCCATGATTTCAGAAAGAGGACAAAAGTGACTGTTAAAAATGAAGATAGTCTGGTATTTATCCAGACAGACAGACCCATCTATAAGCCAGCACAGACAGGTAGGAAGGGGCCTACAATTGGGAAAATTTCAAAAACAAAAACTCTTCTTTCCCTGCCTACGCCCCAGCCAAAGTTACTACAATTCCAATGTCTTAATATCTTGTCTCACTGGGTCATAAGGTTTTCTGGTACTCATGGGAAATATTTCTGTTTTAGTGAAGTTTCGTGTGGTCTCATTGGATGAAAGTTTTCACCCCGTGAATGAATTGGTAAGTCTCCTATTTTCTTACCCCCAAAATCATTATTAGTTGCATATACATACTGGGAGCCTATTATTGGTTTTCTTGCTTTATAGAACAGGGCAAGAAAGAATCTGGCATCACCGACAGTCATTTCTAGGATTATGAGAGTGTGAGATTCTCACGTAAAATGTCATCCAAGATCAGCAAAAGAATTGCTTTCCTATCTTTTCTACCTTAATACTGTCATTCAGTTGTCACAAATTTCAACTACTTTAAGCAGTTTTCAAAGGGACAAATTAGAAGTATATTAGCGTCCTGGTGACACAAGGCTTAAACCAGGGGATCTCAACCTGTGGGTCGCATCACCTTTGCAGGTTGAATGGACCTTTCACAAAGGCTGCCTGATTCATAGCAGTATCAAAATTGCAGTTATGAAATAGTAACAAAAATAATCTTATGTTTGGGGATCACCACAATATGAGGAACTGTATTAAAGGGTCACAGCCTTAGGAAGGTTGAGAACCACTGGCTTAAACACTTGACTCCTCACCAAGAGGAAAGAAATCCAACCTAACCTAGTGGAATCATGGAGAAATCCCCACATTCTGCTTCTGTAGAAAAGTACAACCGTGAAAATCTCGTGGAGGCAGTTCTACTCTGTCGCCTGGGGTCGCAGTGACTCGACCTTCCCTTGAAGGTGATTAGCAATCTATTCGATAACAAACCAGCCAAAGCACTTTTATTTTAATATCTTCTCGAGGATTTAGACATTTTCAAAGCACAACAACCAAAACTCTATTATGAAGTAAGGTGAGGTTCATCAATGTTTGATCCCCATGTCTAACACTTCATATTTTTGATAGTAAACAACTCTTTCTATGTGGACATTCAATATACATCTCATTTTTCCCTCCCAAAGCTGCTTTATCATCATGTTTTCTTAGCCCAAGAAGAGAAAATTCTTTGCTTGTAGCACCTGAGGCAAAGTGTTATGGAGTAATTCTTGCTTCTTCACATCCACATCCATTTCACCAGGAAAAAAAATGTGCTGGCTAGAAATATATATTGAGATTATCACCTGATCATAGTCAACATCATGTCTAAACAAGACTGTTGCAATAGTGTTGTAACTGTTCCCTCTGCTTGTATAGGGTTCTCAATGGCTGGTTTGGGGGAAGTAGATCACCATGACTTTTTTCTGAGATGCTTCTGGAAGGACTTAAATTGCCAACTCTGGGGTTGGCAGACAAGTGCTTAGCTATTTGCACCACTCAGAGACTCCAACTATAAAAACATGGGCATAGAAAGGTGAACCAAGAAACAAGCAGATCACAGACCAGTGGGTTAGAGTTACTGGGATCCGAAGTCACTTTTAAACTTGCACGGTGCTGGCAGCTCTCAGGGTCAGGTGACCCCCTTGGGGCCACCCAAGTAAAGTCCCAGAAAGCAGGATATGGAAATGACAGAGAGAGGATATTTCCCAGTTTCCCACTTACAAGAATGCCCCACCCCCACAGAGGTATCATCAGGCTGTGATCTGATTGACAGGCTGGACTCCACCTTATGCTTTCTTATCATTTCAAGTAGACATAAAATCAGCAGACTACCACAGAGGGTTTGTTTAATCATTTCAACTTGTTCGTAATGTGTTTTGAGTTGTATGTAAAGCAGATGCTTATAATCCTGGGATTGTTGATATTCACTTTAATAAATATTAAAAGAAAAAGCTTCTTGGAGATACTATGATGCTAAAAAAAATGGACATAGATATGGCTTTTTCCCCCTCTTCTTCTTTTTCTCTGACTCACTGTCTACCATCAAGTTGGCTCCAGCTCAGAATGACTCCATAGATTCTATAAGTAAAGATAGATATGCCCTTGTGAGTCTCTGAGTTCGCAACTTTTTTTGTTTGTTTTTTTATCGTAACTTTTTACAGGAGTAGAAAGCCTTCTCCCTCTCTTGCAGAATCAATGATGGTTGTAAACTGCAGGCTTTGCAGTTAGTAGCCAGCCCACTGGGTAACCAATATGCCACTTGGGTTCCTCTAAGATATAAGCTCCAAGAGAGGAGATATTTTGCTCTTTTGCGTATGACTATATTTCCAATATTTCCAGTATATAACCATGCATGTTCAACACTTAATAAATATTAGTTTTTCAAAGGGAAAAAATATTGACAGAAGAGCTACTCTCATCTCTCTTTATTCCTAGAAAGACCTAAGAATTATGTTATCCATATTAATAATTAGATCTGACCATGTCACTGATAGTTCGGTTAATGTTTACCTATTAATCTGTAAAAGTGCATAAAGAGGAATGCTCTGCAGTGGAATTCTGTAAGTACTTGCATAATGTTAGTACACTTCATTCCTAAGGAATGGTAGTGCACATATGTATCTGTTACAGATGGTCTACTAAGTTCTTAACATTACTTATTAATTTTTCAATATGGACTAATTAAAAATTCTGAGAAATTTAGCCTAAAGTCTTTCTGTGTATTACTACAAATAGATTCATTCTACATTGAAGCTGATTTGTTTATAAGTTAGGACAATTCTAAATTCTTTTATTTCCTCTTTGTCTTTCAGATTCCACTAGTCTACGTTCAGGTAAGCACATTAAGTATTCCATGGTTAAAGAGAAAGCAATACATTTAAGACAATGCTTTTCTACTCCCTCTACCCAAATTGAGGGAGAGAAGGAAGAGTTTACTACACAGAGTGCATTGGTGACTTGAGCGTAGAAGGTCAAAGGAAAAAACCTGACTTGAACAGTCAAAACTTGTCAACATGCATGCTAAGCCTGATTTGATATCCAAAATCTTTTGTTTTTGAGGGTCGTATGGTTTGGTTTGGTTTGGAATTGTACATATTACAGGGCATCTCAAGAGTGTTATGTCTTCTGGGTCACCCTCTTGAAGTTGTAGCTATTGTTCTTTCATTTTTTGATGTACGAAAACCTGAACTGATAAACCAAAGAGTCAGCAAGTAAAATAAGAGTTTGGCGGGAGAGAGAGGTACAGAAGTGGTAGCGGGGTAAAGAGGTCTATAAAGAAAAAGAATGTTTGGAAATTGATTGCAGTAGTCAATGTACAAATCTTTGTGGTTGAAAGTGGTTGAACTATGGAAAGATTGATATATGTCTCAATCCCAATTAATATAAATAAATAAATAAATAAATGATAACTTAATTTTTTTTAATTTTTAATGAAATTTCTTAAATGCTTTTATTGAAAAGTTTCAACTATATCCCAGAAATTTCATTAAAGAGAACTCTTCAAAGTCTCACAACAAGGCTGAATGATTTTAATTCTCTTCTCTTTCCCAGAACCCACACTACCTCATCAGTGCTCTTTCTGAATACCAAGAGTTTTCACTAATTCCTTTTATCATCTCAAATGCTTACAAGCCACTTATAAATTGTTATCAATTTATCCATAGGACCCTAAAGAAAATCGCATCACACAATGGCAGAATGTCCAGTTAGACACTGGCCTCAAGGAGTTGTCCTTCTCCCTCTCCTCAGAGCCCTTCCAAGGCTCCTACAAACTGGTGGCACAGAAGGGATCAGGCAAAAAGATAGAACACCACTTCACCGTGGAGGAATTTGGTATGGATTATAGAAAATTGGACAGCATATTTTCTTTGAGTTTTAACTTGTAGATTCTAAAACTTGAGCTCAATTTGAAGAAGTCCTCCCCTTTCCCAAGAGGAAAAATGGGTTTGGAGCCTACTCAGTTATATATAACCCCAACAAGGGTCATTGATGTGCTGTGAAATATCCAGTTTCATATACCATAGATTTGGTAATTTTCATAGAAATATTTAATCTCAAAAAATGGAAAAATCCTCATTTTAATGTGACCATTCACAGCCCTTTAACCAGGATCTCCATAAAGTAAAGATGGATACCTTGAGAAGCAGAGCTTCATCTTCAGAGCCCTAAAATACCATTAGGGAATTGTTACAGATAACCTGGAAATATTAACTACCAAAAGTTAAAAAACAATCACGAATCCCTTTATCTCATCTACAGTCCTCCCCAAGTTTGAAGTACGAGTAACAACGCCAAAGATAATCACGATCTTGGAAGAAGCGATTAATGTGTCAGTATGTGGCCTGTAAGTTGATTGTTTTTCTTGTCATGTTGTTGTTACTGTATTAGAATCTTTGGGGGGGAGTTAAAGACATCCACCAGTTGGGATATTTTGGCTAGTCCCTCTGGGACTCAAGATGGTACAAAGACCTTAAGTACCTGGGAGTATCCAACCTCTAGAATTTCCTTCTTCTGTTGCTTTTCTATTCGTCCTTCTTATTTTCATGTCTGTTATGATGGGTTGGGGAACTGTTCCTAGAAAAGATCTCTTACTAGGATTATTTCTACAAGTGGCAAAACTAGCTGCACACACAACAAAGACCATATTGGAGAACAGTGACTCCTTTCCCCAGAAATAAGAGACAAATATTAAGACGGTAAGGAACCCAGGATTGTCTGGTAAATTGAATTAAAATAAATCAGTTTCCCTTCTATACGGGTGGATAAGTCAAGTTCTTTAGCACATTTTAATGCAGTCTTTGTGGTAAAATTAGGTGCCTCACCTGATATTCAGGTCAGCTTATACTCAATGCTTGTATAATGAAAATATAACTTGCATTCTGAATTTGTAGAAATTAACATATAACCCAAATCTTATCTACTCAAATATCTACCTCAAGCATGTCAGATCCCTCTCTGCTCTGTCATATTTGGTTTTGTTTTTTGTTTTTGTTTTGGGGGCATCACTGCCCTCTGGGGATGGGAGTAGAAGGTCCAGTCTCGCTGCTGGATTTGACCCTCCAACCCAGTGGGCCCCAGTCCCGCGCACAACCACTACGCCACCGGGGCTCAGCCCCTCTGCTTTGCCATTTTTACTGTGGAGACTGAACATTCTCTCTCGACAGGGTCTCTTCCAACTTTGAAGATCCATATTTCCAAGATCTTATTCGCTCATTATCCCCGACAGCCTAGCAGTCTCACTAACAGGTAGCGTTAAGAAAGTTACATTGCTTAAGGGCCAGATAGGTCGGGCACGTGTCTATTTACTTGAGAACCTGCTCTAGAGCTGTCTCAGAGTAATGGCCCCCAGGTTGCAACTGGTGAGTCAGTGCTATTGCAAACAGAGACAAACAAACCTACTGTTCTCGAATATTCCAACTCTTACGTGCCCTGTAAGGATTTTAAGGTTTTAAATCTTTGCAGAATAAGGCTGACAGAGTGTTCTCCCGAGGAGCAGCTGGTGAGTTGACGTCCCCAATCTTTTGGTTAGCAACTGAGTACTTTAACCACTGTGCCACCAAGATCCTAAACAGAGATCTATAAAAACAAGCACACCAAACCCTCTGAGTAGATTCCAACTCACAGCAGCCTATACAGGGGTTTTGAGACTCTAAATCTTTACTGGAGCAGACAGCCCCCATCTTTCCTTGCATGGTTTGAACCATCGGTGTTGTGGTTAGTAGTCTAACACCCATTTGTTGCACTTCTAGTGATCGTTTAAATTGAGACATAGAGCACCTTTTAAAAACAAAGGAAACAAAAGCCTTTGAAAAACGCACCCATCATCAACATATTTATGACACAAAGGAAATGGGGTGGGTGCCAAGTCTGACCTCCTGCAGCTCGAGTGGGAAGGAAGCCCATCCAACTCCACGCCAGCCCAGGACTGATTGACACAGACAGAGGCCAGACATGATTCCAGCTTTCATTTATCTTCTGTCCTGTTCTGAACGCAAGCATCCCTCCCATGACACCCTACTTCTCTACTGAATTTGACGATCCATTGCAATGTTCATGCAGGCAGTACTTGTGACGATAGGGCTGCATTGGAGTAGCTAACAGATTACAAAAGTGTCAGGATATAGATCTTTTATCCAAAGAGTCTCTTCTTAGTCATGCTGACAGGCTTGTCTCTCTTTGGTCCTTGGTTTTTCAGCGGCCTGATCCCATATTCTCTGCCTTGTTCATTGGGCCAGGAGGTCACCCTTTCCCCATTATACCTCAAGATCCCCAGACTTCTACTCTACTCTGTCTCGTGATCTTGTTGCTGCAAGTTCTCAGTGCCATTTCACACAGGAACTCAACTTTCTTGATGATCATTGGATTTTCTCTGTTTCTGCTTGTGAACAGCTCACTCTTATACCCAGAGAATGATAAAACTGGCCAACCCCTGAGTTAGAATCTTCTAAACCTGTCCTCGGAGGAATCTAGCTAGCATGCTACATAGAATTGAAGATAGAAAGACTTCTTCTCGTGTACCTTTGACATGTTGGACATAATGCTTGGTAAAGTAGAAGGTCAGCAAAAATGAAGAAGACCCTTCAGGAGATGGATTGGCACAGTGGCTACATCAACGGGTTCAAGCATAAGAACAATTGTGAGAATGGTGCGGGACCCGGAAGTGTTTCATTCTGTTGTAAGACGGTGGCTATAAGTTGGAGTAGGAGTCAACACAACATTACCTACCAACGACTGCACAGTCCTCTCATTCTGGCCCCTTAATAATCACCTGTATAATAATTGGTGCCATTAAAAGCAAATTAGCCATATCGCAATTGCCTTAATACCTCAGTCATAGTTGTGTATGTATAATAATTAGTTTAGTCTTGCTTTATTGTTGACATTAATTGTTTCTATTTGTCACTTTAAACTAGTTCAACTGGGAGGTAACACCTTGCCATTAGGTCCCCCTTTGGATCTACTTTCAAATTATCATAAATTTTTGTTATTAGTTGCTTCTCCTTGGATTGAGGTCTTTCACTGTTTTATATGATCATAGTTGCTAGATCCTTCTCTTTTTTTTCTTTTCCTTTATTTTCCCTGTGTTTTTGTCCTTGTTTCATATGTCTTACTTTATTGGGGAGCCAAGATTTACAAAGGCAGTAACGGAAGTAACAACGACCTGAGGACACAAAAAGGGAGGGTGCGGAAAGGAGAAACCAACGCCACTGGGTCTGAGAAGGGAAAAATATTCCAAAGTTGATTGTGGTGATGATACCACCACCTTTCTTAACATGATGGAACTATTGAATTGATTAATGTGTTCATTATTGCTCAATAAAACTAAATTTTAAAATAAAATAAAAACAAAGGCAATTGTAACTAGTACCCTTAAGTCAAGAACTTCAAAAATGATCCATTTTAACTCAGTACATGATTTTCTAGAGATATAATTTTTTTAATTATAAGCACTAAAACAAAAAAATAGGATAACACAGTACCTTCTCGTAATGTACACTGGAGAGTTGTGTAAGGAGGAGATATTTACTCATTTCACTGTGCCCTCAACCAGGAACCCCTCAACACTGCAGAAATAAGAGAGGGCACACTTGCAGCAAAGAGAAACTATCAAGAAGTAGAAATGGGGATGTTCATTGTTTCCCTTGGTTCATTTGGTAATGTTTCCCTGACAGATATACCTATGGAAAGCCCGTCCCTGGAAGTGTCACTGTGAGCATATGCAGATCGTATGGGAACCCCTCTCACTGCTACGGGGAAGAATCACAGGCACTCTGTGAGAAATTCAGTGGGCAGGTAAGTGAAGTAAAGAATGCTCCATTTGAGGACTCACAATAGGAGGATTGTTGATAAGCAGTGAGTTGCAAAATGGAACATAGAGAGTCAGCTGAAAGGAAATTCTGTGCTACCTATTGTGGTCTTTATTTTTTAATCAGTGACTCAGAACAATAGCAATTCCTTATTTCTTATCATTGTCCAATGTGGTTGTTCTTGGTCAGCCAAGCACCCCAAATGGTGAAAGTTCAGCTCTTCCAATACTTAGCACTCAAAGACACCTCAGGTTCCCACTTCTATGAAGGAAGAAGAAACATGCAGCTCTCAATCACCTTGTCCTGCACAGGAGCAGCGCTTCTATCTCTTTACGAGCAAGAAAATGTCACTTAGTCCCACCTAGATGTCAAAGAATTAGAAAGCAGTTTTGGGGTGTGCAACCACTTTACAGGCATAAGTATATAGTATGACAAGGGGACCCAGATTGTGGTGAATAGTTAGCTGCCTTCTACAATAAACTTGTCCAAATTTTTCAATGGATTTTTTTTATCTTATTCATTTAGGGAACTTGAGATATTGACGAGCATAGTTATAAGCCAGATATTGTTGTGAAATGAGATTATATTTAGTCCCTAGTAACTATTTATTGTGTTCTCATCACAGAAAATTCCTATGTAACATTGTCTGGAAGCTCCTAGGTAGTACAAAGTATTAACAAGTTTGACTACTTAACAAAAGTTTGATGGTTCAAATCCACCCAGAGGTGTCTCGAAAGAAAGGCCTATCAGGCACTGGAAAGCTTTTGAACTGCATCTCTACTCTGATACTTGTGGGCTCACTATGTGTTGGAACTGATGCCATGATAACTAACATTTTCAATGTTGTTAAATATATATATATGACTATTATTTGTTCATTGTCATAAAAGTGATTATTTTTAATATTTTCCTCCCCAGCTAAACAGCCACGGCTGCTTTTCTAGACAATTAAATGCTAAACTCTTCCAATTAAAGAGGCAAGGGTATGAAATGAAACTTCAAGTCGAGGCCAAGATCCAAGAAGAAGGGACAGGTTTGTATAGCACATCTGTATAGAACTATAGCCACTGGATTTTTTTTTCTTTGCCAAAGTAGGAATTGAAAGAGAGTAGGGAAAGAAAGAGGGAAAAGAGAGAGAGAGGGAGAGAGAGAGAGAGAGAGAGAGAGAGAGAGAGTAGGTCATACAGAAAGACCATCTTGCCCGCCCCCCCCCAAAAAAAAAGTTTTTTCACCTCTTTCTTTTTTTCTTTACTAGAGGTGGAATTAACTGGGACTGGATCCAGTCAAATTACAAGAACCATAACCAAACTCTCATTTGTGAAAGTGGATTCGAATTTTAGACCAGGCATCCCCTTTTTTGGACAGGTAAAGTATTTTGCAGTTCACCTATCCAACTGTGTTTTAGGATCTTATCTGCTCAATGTGTTCTACTGAAAATATACCTGATTAATGCTATCTGTTAGTTAATGTAACCAAAGTTTTAAAACCACACAAAAATGGGCCCAGGCCTCTGTAAATTTGTCATGAAATCTAGAAAACCATTCAAATTTTAATCAAAATTGGAAGACTTTGTCTTCTTTTTAATTCTGAAACAGAGTTTTGTGATTTACTCAATCTCCTTTTCGTGATTTACCAAGCAACCTTGGTTTTTTGTTTTTTGTTTTTCAGTCTCAGTTTTTAAGACATGGTCTTGTGAGGAAAAAAAATTCATGGTAATCTTCTACATTAACTTTCCAAGACAAACTATCTAGCCTAGGGGTACTCACTCTTTTTCAACATGTGAGTCACTTATAAAATGATGAAGTCAAAATGACCTACCGATTACAAAGATGCAAAACTATATTTATTTTATTTATTTATTAAATTTATTCATAAATTCATTGAGAATTCATTATATGTACAATGTATAGGTTTAGGTTGCTTGCATAAACGCATGAGTCCATATTGCAAAACACAGCACAATTAACTACATACATTTTTTTGTCATCGCCTGAGTCTATTCTGATAACTTACACTACAAGTCTGAAGCACACTTCCAAATGATCATCCGTCATGGTGGAACGGTACTTGGACTTCATGATCTTTATGTGGGAAAAAGTTGACTCACATAAATAAGTAGAGTCAAATAATACAGTCAAGGAGGTAGCACATTTTCTCATGTTCAGATACTTTCCCTTTGTGAGAAGGTTTCAGAATTGTTCATGCCGCTCTGGACTTCAGCTGAATGTTGGCTTGTTGTGTCAAAATCTCATCTTCTAATCCAGGAGCGTTCAGGTGAAACCGTGTTGCCATTTTTGATGCAAGTGATTCAACCTCAGCATCTTCCTGAAAAGGATAGCACGAGAATGGGCTTTGCTTGACTGGCTCCCACACAGAAAAATCTCGAAGGTGTTTAACTTAGCTTGTCAGTTTATCTGCACTTGGCGCAGTTGTTTGTGCATGCATTTGACACTTAAGATTGCATCTGATTGACTGCACTGTGTATCGATTAAGTGACAGGATTGATGATAGACTTACGTCTATTTTTTTAATGCCATGTGATCTACTCCACACTACATTTGTGATCAACTAGTAGATCACAATCGACGTTCCCAGGAACATAAGACTCCATTTCTCTGCCGCTTTTGTGGAAGATCCTATGTCTGTTCAGTTCTACTTTGCTGCTCCAGAGCAGTTTTCATATCTAGAATGTCTAGAGATGCTCAAAGAAGAATGTATTGGCTTTTGCTTAACTGTGCATTTTTTTATAATTCAGAATACTTATTCATAAGAAGTTAATATTGTGTCACGAAATAATTATGTTTGGGGCTCAAGTAACTTAAATTAATGTACTAAAAACTTTTTATTACTAACATGACCCTCATGCTCTGTGGCTATACAAGAGTTATCTATGACACAGCAGTTTCAAAATATCCAGAGACTTGTCAGGTAACTCCCTATTATCACCCTCATCACTCTTTATCCCTTTGCATTGCTTTTTCTTCTTAGGATCAATTACCAGCAAATAGATATATCTAAATAGATAGATAATGATTGCAACTACTGTATTGGTATATATTGATGTGCATTATATATTGATTCTTTACCATCTGTGTTTTTCACTAGTCTATAAGCTTTATGATGATAGAGATTTTGTTTTTCAACCTCCTATAACCCCAGTGCCTGAAATGATGCCTGACCCATAGAAAGCAGTCAACAATGTTTGTGGTAAAACGATTGATTTATCCATAAAAATAACCCACCACTCTTCATCTTCAGATACGTCTAGAAGATGGGAAAGGGGTCCCCATGGCCAATAAACTAATCTTCATCCAAGCAAATGAAGCTAACTATAAGAACAATGCTACCACTGATGAGCATGGTTTGGCACAGTTCTCCATTAACACCACCAACATTAAGGGGACCTCTCTCACTGTCCACGTAAGTTTAAAAAGAAGTTATCAGTGACATGAAGTAACTTTGGAAAAAAGGTTGCAACAGAAAAGTGATATGTTAGTCCATGTAGACTAGAGGAACAAATTTTGTAGACACGCATATAGATATAAGGAAAAGGTTTATATACAAGAGGAACAAGACATTGAGCCTAGTCCAATTCAAAGTCATAAGTCCGATATTAACTCATATGCCCCAAATCAGTCTTTAAAGTCTCCTTCCGACTCACGAAGTCACAGGTCAGTGGGTACAAAAGCCCAGTGCTGGCAGGGGTCTCCACATGGCTTCTCACTTCCAAGGCTCAGGGTCCATCAACAGCAGAAGCAACTCATCACTGGCAGAGGTCTCCATGTGGCCGCCCCAGCTTCAGAGGTCTGGCTCCATCAGGGCAAAGCCATGTGGTCTCTCCGCCAGCTCCTCCAGCTTCTCGGATGCAGCCATCTTGTCTTTTCTGTGATTCATCGTCTGTGAGACTAACTCCCAACAACTGGGGAAGATAGCTTCTCATCTTCATAAGGGAAATGTTGCGAGATTTCCCAGAAGTCTCAGGAGAAAGCCATGCCCATATAGAGGCCTCATTGGCTACTCAATGGCTATCTCCAGATTAACAGGCTAACTCCACCCCTACATGTCAATCATAAAATTTACATAAGCACATGACTGTCACAAGTGATTAAATTTCTAAGTTGTGTTTAATCCTAAAGGAGGGGAGAACACCTAGAAATTGAAAATAAATTTTAAGGTCAATTTTGGCCAAAGTTAGAAAGGGGGTGGCTAAAAGTACAAGTGTAATAATCAAATAAACAACTAAAATTCCTGGCTCAAAACTATGTAAAGGGAAAACAACTAAATCATTTCATTTCCTTATCTGCTAAATGGGTGCAATGGTAGGACACACCTCATGGGGCTGCATGAGTTTGTTATAGGGCTTAAATGATAAAATACATACTAAAGTGGTTAGTAAGTCCCTTTTAACTGTGAAATAATATTATAAAAACTCATCTTCATATCAAAAATGTGTGTTCTGTGAATTAATATTCTGACTTCATGTTTCTCTTGATGCTTTCCTTATCTCCAAATGGCTATTCGCCATACCCTAACATGGAGTCCATGAAGTCTCTATGATTCTGCATCAACTCAATGACAGTGTGTTTGGTTTGCTGACCAAGTTGATTCTGACCCATATCAACCCTATATGGCAGAGTAGAACCACTCCTTAGTGTTCCGGGATGGTAAATCTTTATAGGGGGAGATAGCCTCTTTTTTTCTCCCAAAGAGTAGCTGTTTGAACTGCTGACTTGGCAAGTAGAATTCCAATGCTTAACTAGGCCTTCTTGATGGCTGCTTATCACCACATAATTTGGGCATTAAAAAAAATCACCTATCTCTTAGAAGGTTTCATGTTGGTATAAAAGAGATATATAGAATATATTTTACTTATTCTTCCTGAAATAGGTGGCAAAAGGTCCATATCTCCAATAGTTCAAAATTCAATTTTCACTTTTATATATGTGTGTATGTATATATATAATTTTATTGGGAGCTCTTACACCTTTTATAACAATCTATGTGTCAATTGTATCAAGAACATTTGTACATGCTGCATGTTGCCATATCATTTCAAAACATTTTATTTCTACTTGAGTCCTTGGTATCAACTCTTCTTTTTTCACTCTCTCTCCTACCCCTGTGAACCCTTGATAAATTATAAATCATTTTTACTTTCATTTCTTACACTATCTACTGTCTCCCTTCACCCACACGTTTCTGTTGTTCATCCCCCTAGGGGTGGGAGAAGTTATACAGCAATCAATGTGATCAGTTTGCCCTTTCTCCAACCATCTTCCCATTACCCCCATGGCATCACTACTCCCACTATTCTGCCTGAGGGATTTATCTGTCCTGGATTCTGTGTGTCAAGAGCTCTTATCTGTACCTGTGTGCATGCTCTGGGCTACCTGGATTTGCAAGGTGGGACTGAAGTCAAGATAATGGGGAAAAGGAGCACTAAAGAACTAGAGGAATGTTGTGTGTTTTGTCAGTGCTATACTGCACCCTGGCTGGCTCATCCCTTCCTTGTGACCCTTCTGTGAAGGAATGTTCAATTATCTACACATGGACTTTGGGTCTCCACACCAACTCACCTCATTCCCATCGATATGATTGCCTGTTTGGGGTCTTCTGTTGCCTGATCCTGTCTACACCTTGTGACTGTGTGTGTTTCTTCCATGTGGGTTTTGTTGCTTACCTGCTAGGTGTCCACTTGTTTAACTTTAAGCCTTTAAGACCCCAGATCTTATATCTCTTAACAGGCAGGTACCAACAGCTTTCTTCACTACATTTGCTTATGCACCCATTTTGACTTCAGCAATCATGTCAAGAAAGTGAACATCACAGAATGTCAGATTTTTAGAACAAAGTGTTCTTGCATTGAGGAAGGACTTGATTAGAGGCCCAGTGTTCTTCTGCTACCTTGATACTTGACATATGAATATATATAGATAGACCTATATCCCTATCACTATATATTAATAAATTTATATACATGCGTACCTTTACTTAGACGTCTATAAATGTCTTTTGCCTTCTAGTTCTTTCCTCTATTTCCTTTCACTTTTTCTCCTGTCCCACTATCTCGATTGACCTTCATTTGGTTCTCAATAATTCCTCTTGGCTACATTGCACTTGATCAAAACCCACCAGGCATCTTACAACCTCCTTGCCTTTGACTTTAGATCTCTTGTTGTTCCCTTCTCTGGGTTGGTTAGTTACTCCCCCCTTTTCCCCACATGTCCCCTCTCCCCTGTCCGTCGGGAACTGTGGGTCCCATTGTTTTCTCTTAGAGTTTGTTTAGCTTGCCTAGATAAACTTTTTAAAACAAAAATAAAAAAGGGGAGGGGTGCTTTTTAAAATATTTAAAATATTTCCAGGTCTGTCTTCTCACCCTTAGGTATGTTTTGTGATCTAGTCTGATGAGGTACCAAGCTCTGCCCTCCACGTCTGAAGCCATTTCTGAGATTACTTGGGGTCTTTGTTGCACACATGAAAAATGAAGAGAGACTTACAATTAATATGCTGGAACAAAACCTCCAGCAATTAGAGCAGAGTCAACAGGACAATCTTACTAAGAGCAAAAGAAATAGTATAAATTGTAGAAAAAGTACAGGAGAGGTCTGAGCCCCGGTGGCATAGTGGTTATGCGCGGGACTGCAGGCCACTGGGATGGAGGTTCAATTCCAACTCTCAGGAGCAAAGGCTGGGCAGTGATGCCTAAAAAATGAAAAATAAAAATATAAAAAAAAGAAAAGAAAAAGTACAGGAGAGGAAAAATATGAAAACAATTCAATTTGCATTTCCCTTATGGCTAATGATCAGGAACATTTTCTCGTATGTTTGCTTGCCATTTGGATTTCCACCCGTGTGAAACTTCTGTCCAGGTGCTTTGCCTACCTCCTCAATGGGCTATTTGTCTTTTTCTTCTTGTAGGCTAGCAGAGCATTGTATATTTTAGTAAAAAGACCTTTGTCTGATGTGTCATTGCTAAAGATGTTTTCCCAATCTGTGAACTCTTGGGGAATTCTTTTGATGTACACAGTGTTTTATCTTTAGTATATCCCACTTGTCAATTTGTACTTCCCTTGTATTTATTTCCTTCCCTATACCTGATCCCTTATGTATTCCCTGCACCAAAGTTCTTATGTTTGTTCCAGTTCCTTCATTTCTTGCCCTAATAGTTTTAAGTATAACTTCAAGGTCTGTGATACACCATGAATTCATTCTTGTGCATAGAGTGAAGTAAGGGTCTTGCTTCATTTTTCTGCAGGTACATAATCTTTTTTTCCAGCACCACTTGTGGAAGAGGGCATCTGCTTCCCATTTGATATTGTTGGGACCCTTGTCAAAAATCAGTTGTCTGCATGCTGATGATTTCACTTCTGGGTTTTCCATTCTTTTCCCTTAATCTGAATATCTGTCATTATACAAATACCACACTATTTTGACCCCTGTAGCTATATAATAGGTGCTAAAGTCAGGTAGAAAAATTTCTCCAACTTTGTCCTCCTTCTTGAGGAATGCTCTGTTAATTCTCACTTTTTCTCTATATATATAAAGTTGGTAGTTAGTTTTTCCAATTCTTTAACAAAAGATGTTGGGTTGTATCAGATAGCATTAACCTTATATAGTGTCTTGGACGGGACTGACATCTTTACTATATTAAGTTTTTTGATCCATAAGCATTGGATATTCTTCCATTTGTGGAGTTCACTCTTGGTTTCTTTTAATAGTGTTCTGTAGTTTTCCTCGTAAAAATAATTTGGGGTTTTGCTTAGGTATATCCCTAGATATTTCAATATGTGCTTGGCTATTATGAATGGTACCACCCTTTTGTTATCCTCTTCCATGGTCTTATCCAATGTACATAGCAGTCTGTTAGACTGATGTAGAAGTCTGTAAATTTGTTGTTTGCTCTTGTTACCTCATCCTTTAACTCTTGAATTTTCCTTTTGTGTGTGCCCTTCATCTCCTCTAAAGTTTCCTCCTTTTTCAGAACTGTTTTCCTCATATCCTGTGTGACTCCCAGCAGCAGTCTGAGGATTTTTTTTTTTCTGTAGCAGATCAACATCTGCTTCTTCACTTCCTCTGACATTATCTTTCGTTTCTCCTAACTCTTTGTAGAGGTTGTTGAGACAATTTTCTGTCTGCATGTTGATTTGTAGGAGTTCAGTGCCATTTGCCTTATGCAGTCAAAGATTCGTTGGCTATCTCTTTGGGACCTTGGCAGGAATACTTCTGTGGACTGCCTCTAGCCAACTGCTCTGCAGAGTTGAGCTTTGGCTTTGTCCCTCTGGAGTTTCTCTCTCACCCTATCCTGTTCTGTTGCTTGGAGGATGGATTGGATGGTCCTCTCAAGGGACCCTAGCTGGACAGTTGCAGGATATGAGGGTGGTGTTATGTAGGCTGATTGGGCAAGGAACTGCTATGGTTTGGTGGAAAGCATCAGAGGGAGGCATCTGGGGGTGAACTGAGGTGGATTCAGGTTGGCAGTGGTCAGCACACAATGGTGCCCATCGAGAGAGAGCTGATGATGTAGCTGTGAGTTCAGGGGTGGCCTGTTGTAGATGCTACAGGGCCTGGGGGCACACATTGGACACAAAACCAGTGTTTGACTTGGGCTATAGCTTTCAGCTTATGTTGATTTTTCTGTTTCATTGTATCCAAGCTCTGTAGGGTTCGCACAGGGAACCTGCTAGCTGCCTGTTTGGTTATGTTAAAGCTATGTTAAGAAACCAGGTTTCTGTTAGCTTATGGTCAAAGTTACACAAAGGAACACAACCTCTGATTCAAAGTGTTTGCTTGTTTGTTTTCTTTTTATAATGGGCTTGTAGAGTGGCCTGATATCTGAGCTATGCCATGATGTTCCAGAGAAAGAGGACCAGGGAAAGATGACCCGATTGGTAAAGTGGGCTTGGGATCCACTGGTTCTGTATTATCCCAGATACCTTCCTGTGACACGCCCCCCCTCCCACCGCTGTCTCCTGCAGATCTCCCCAGACTATGCTGTGGGGATCTACACACTACCACAAGGACTCAATAACCTGGTTCTCATCCTGTGGGTCACAACCCTTTGGGGGTTGAGTTACCCTTTCACAGGGGTTGCCCAACTCATGGAAGTAGCAAAATTAGTTAAAAAGTAGCAATAAAAATAATTTTATGAAAAAATATAATAATTTTATGGTTGGAGGGTTACCACACATGAGGAACTGTATGAAAGAGGTACAGCATTAGGAAGGTTGAGAACCGCTGACCTAGGAGTTCTCCAATTGCAAAAACTTAGTGTCTAATTATCTGTTGTTACCCATGCTGGCAGATGGGGAGCTGAGTAGATGGGAAAAGGGGGAGTGAAGATTGGAGAGATTCCACGATGGTGTGAAAATCATGGGGTGAAGTCTGACCTACAGACCCTAGTTACTTGGCTATTTTTGGCACCCTGTCTCCCACTATTGGTCTCCTTACCCCATAATTTTCTGGTCTAGCAGCAGAAGCACTGGGTGGGTGATTCTACCTGAACACCATCATGGAACCTTGCCAATGTTTACTCATTTATTCAATCAATTAACTTAATCATCTTTTAAGTGCTAGACATTGTGCTATCCCTGACAATGAAATGTTATTTTTAAATGTTCCCTTATTTATTTATTTATTTATATTTGTTAAAGCACATCTAGAGACAGGAAGAACATGCTTTGCTGGCATGAGTCACAAATGCTACAGGGGGGTATGTGTATGAGGCAAGAGGAAGATTGGAAAGAGATAAGATACAACTTCTCAAGGGAAATATATCCCAATATGACATTTGAGGCTCAAGAGGCCAGAAACCAGCAAAAGATTCCTAGCTACTCTAAAATAATACAGTACATTTTTATAGTTTGGAGAGCTCATTGGGTCTTCATGCCACCTAATCTATACAATAATATTTCTTTTCTAATGCATTAGGTAAAGCTCAAGGATAATGCTAACTGTTATGGCTACCAATGGCTGTCAGAAGAAAACGAAGAAGCATTCCATACTGCTCATCATATCTTCTCCCTAAGCAAGAGCTATGTGTACCTTGAGCCCAGTGCTCACTCACTGCCCTGTGGTCAGACTCAGAACTTCCAGGCGCATTATATTCTGAATGGACAAGTCCTGAAGGATCTGAAGGAGCTCAACTTCCATTATCTGGTGAGACGGGAGTCTCACCTTTAGACAAAAGCCCTCTGTGGGGCAAGAAACTATAAAGCGCTGCAGACATCATCACTTACCCACATTCCTTTTGAAAATTTGACTTCTCTTGGGATCATAAGGGCCAATAGGTGCTCTAAACAAACACACAAAATAGAGGACCACACTTGGGGTAAAACCTCTGTCAAGCAAATTAAATGTCTTTTTATATCCTTTTATGCAGATTATGGCTAAGGGAGGCATTGTCCGAACTGGAACCCATGCACTGCCGGTAGAAGATGGAGACAGTGAGTGTTCCCATATTCTCCACATTCCTTTCCCACCCTAACACATTCAGCCCCACAGGGAAAAAATACAAGGAATAGTTTCAAAATGAGAGAATCCCCATTTTACCCCAATAAAGGGGAAGTTGATGGGAGTGGAGGTTGGGAAGGGGTACTAATATTTCTTTTTTTCACCCATCATCAAATATTTTCCTTTTTTCTTCAGGCTGTTTGAAATATTGATGTTGTTTTTAATCTATACCGCTTCCCAGTCTTAAGTCATATACTCTTTTTTTCAATGGGCAAGATTTAAGATTATCTCGAGAGAATCCAGGGAAGGAAAAGTAAACTTTGGGAATGATCTCTGTTTCTTGGGCTACATAATTTTCTGATTGTTTTTCTCTCCTTTGAATATAGTTTTAGTTTATGAACACTTAAGTGTCTATGCCATTGAATTGGTGATTTTTATGGATATAGAAAAATATAAAGTTATGATGGTTTCATCTAGTTAAATACAATCTAAAAGGTAGCTTATCAGAAAACGATCAATGAACTTTTTTATTGCTCCTTGAGAGTAACACAGAAACACTATAGTAGTCTTTTTAATGAAACCACTAAAAATTTTATGTAGGCACCAAAAATAACTCAATAGGTTTGGATGAAAAACTTACAGAACAGTTCATCTAAGTCAGTGGTGGTGGAACAATTCAGAGAAGAATGGCGAGACTGCACACAATTTGAAGAATATAATTCTAGTCATAGACTTATACACATAGAGAGAATTGAAATGGCATGTGGCTGTGTGGATTTCCCCAGAATAAGCATAAATAAGTAGACTACTTCTAAAAGAGCAAAATAACCTTTTTAGGAAGGAAAGTCTAGAACATTGGTTAATAGAAGATTAGAGAAGGCGTAGCATAAATATTGATCTGTGTCAGAATGGACTCCATAGCAACAAGGCGTGACCTGGACTGCTAGCCAAGCAGATGCCTCCACACTCTTAAATAGCAGAGCTTAAAGTGGGAGAGAAGTCCAAAAACAATTAATGAGTGCAGAGACTGCTTTAATACAGTCTTAGAGATCGTCATTCATTTGGCACATCTACTGTTTAATTGCTCTTGCATCAACAAACAGGAACTGTCATTATTCACACGAGGCTTCTGAAATGGCTTTGTGCAACGGACTCACTTCCTTTCCACGCTGGGGAGATGTCTCACCCATCCTCTCATTCTCTCTGCTCCAGTGAAAGGCCAGTTTTCTGTGTCGGTCCCTGTGGAGTCAGACATCGCTCCCATTGCTCGAATGCTTCTCTATGCCGTTTTACCTGATGGAGAAGTGGTTGGGGATTCTGAAGCATATGAGGTTGAAAAATGCCTGGCCAACAAGGTGTGTGCTTTATCATAAAATTTCCAGCATTCGAAATTCATGTTATTATTGGCATCTATTGCTTTATAGATGCAGGCATTGAGACCAAAAAGGTTCGTTGAATTCCCCAGATTCACTCAGCCTAGTCACAGTGTGAATCCATGTCACTTGACTCCCAATGCAAAACCTTCATGGAGACAGCATTGTCTTTCATCATATTCCAATTCAGTGTACCTGGCTTTCCTTCTTCTGTGATCATATGTTGGGCAATATAGAAGCAAGCTTTTAAGATGACTAAAAAGCCAAGAGGAAAATACAAGAGCATCTAGAACCATTTATAGCCATATTCTATCTGCAGTTAATGAGCACCTCACCATATATCAAAGTAAAAATTAGGGATCTCATATTAATATATAATTTATAATTATACTGGATCACCTGATTGATGAGAATTAGAGTAAAGTTTTGCATGTGGTTTGCTTGTTAAGCCTCCAAAACAAAATGAACAAAAAACCCTCACTGCAAGTGGCATGTTCTTACAGAGGGATTGCAGGGAGAAGATGAGCCAGTTAAAGTACAATGTAGTAACAAAATATGCATCTTTCCTCTAGTTCTCAAATGCTTCCACCCACTATTATGCTCCCAGTTCTACCAGACAAGTCCGGCTACAACAGGGATTACACACTGGAGTTGGAAACATGGGGAATTTAGGAGAGATGTCCCCTCAGGACTAGTGATGAGAGTGGTGCTACTGGGAGGTTGGAGGGATGGTGGAGTAGAAAGGGAGAACCAATTTCAGGGATCTATGCATAACTTTCTCTCTGGGGCACGGACAACAGGGAAGGGAGTGAAGGGACACATTAAACAGTGTACGATATGAAATAGCAATCTATAAAAGTTTCATTAAATTAAATTATTAAAGGTTCATGGGGGAAGGGAAATAGGGGAGCTGGAACTGGGGGCCTAATGGAGAGAGGATGTTTTGAGCGCGATGATGGCAGCACGTGTGCAAATGAGGCCTGCAGACAATGGATGGATGGATGGATCGTGAGAGGAGGTGTATGAGTGCCCAATAAAAGGATTCATTAAAAAAGGGGGGAGAGGCTGAGCCCCGGTGGTGTAAGTGGTTGAGTGCGGGACTACGGCCCGCGGGCTTGGCGGTTCAAATCCAGTGGCGGCTCTCAGGAGCGCCACTGGGTAGCGCCCACGACCACCAGAGGGCAGTGATGCCCACACACACAAAAAAAAGAGGAGAGGGAAAGAGGAGCTTACACCAAGGGCTCAAGTGGAAAATGTCTGGAAATGAATGTGGCAACATGTGTGCAAATGTGCTTGATACAGATGATGTTATAATAGCTGTAAGAGCCCCCAATAAAATTATTTTTTTTAAAAACTTTCACTGCAATTGAGTTGATGATGACCCCTAAAAACCCAAGAGAATAAGGTAGAACTGTCCTGCTGGGATTCCAAGACTCATCAGGGTGGAAATTCACCTCTTTCTTCCGTGTGTCTGCAGGTGGTTTCAAACTGCTGACATTGCAGTTGACTGCCCAATTCTAACCACTAGGACCCCAGGGCTCCTTCTTGAAGTCTAGATAGATGGAAAGGGCCAAAGCATCTCAAGACTGCTGTGGTGTCAACCAGCACAAAATCAAAAACAGGCATGCATTAGCAAGGGAATCCCTCAGAATTCGAGGGTGTGTGCATTGTTAAATAAGGAAATGTGGTGGGGTTTTTATTTGTTTGTTTCTACCATTCTCCCCAATTGCATAGGTGGATTTGAGCTTCCACCCAGCACAAAGTCTTCCAGCCTCTGACATTCAGTTGCGAGTCGCAGCTTCTCCTCAGTCCCTCTGTGCCATCCGTGCAGTGGACCGAAGTGTGCTATTCCTGAGGCCCGAGACGGAACTCTCCACGTCCTCAGTAAGTGCTTGTCCATTTCAGCTTTCGAAATGCATGGGGCTCAGAAAAAGAACAAATATGAAGAGTCCTCCAAAAGTTCATGGAAAAGTGGAATTAAGAGACAATTGCATTTTCCACAGAAATTTTGAAGTCTCCCTCCTACCTATATCACTGCATCTAAAAGTCAAGCCAGTTCCCAGAGTTGACATGGTGTCATTGTGTTAGTCCGGGTAGACTAGAGAAACAGATTCATAAACACATATATGTACATAAGGGAAAGGTTTATATACAAGAGGAATGGAACATTGAGAAAGCATCCCAGCCCAGTGCAGTCCAGTCCAAGCCCATAAGTCCAATGTTAGCCCATATGTCTGATACCAATACATAAGTCCTCTTCAAACTCACGAAGCACATGCAATGATGCCAGGACAATCACAAGCCAGTGGGTGCAAAATCTTGTGTATCCATGGTGGAAGAAGCATCTCAGCATTGGCAGGGGTCTCTATGTGGCTTTTCCAGCTTGAGAGGTCTGGTTCCATCACGGTAAGCCCATGTGGCTTCTCCTCCAAGATGTCTCACAGAGAGCCATCTTGTCAACTGCTATGTCTCCCAAGGACTGAATTGATAGTCTCTCATCTCCATGGGGGAAATATCACTAGATTTCCCAGAATTCTCAGAGAAAGCCATGCCCACACAGAGTTCTCATTGGCTATCTCCAGCTTGACAAAATAGTCTCCACCCCTACACTGTTAATCAAACTTGCTCCAGAGTCCACAGTCATGGTAACCCAATGTGCTATAGGGTTTGCAAAGTTGTGACCTTTCAAAGCAGATCCTCAGGTCTTTTTTCCAAGGTACCGATGGATGGGTTCAAACTACCAACCTTTATGGCTGGTCAACTAACACTTGTTTCACTAAAGACATATCTGAGTAGAATTAAAAATATAAACACAACCTGTCCCGTCTATTCCTACTCATGGTATTTTCTCAGTTGTGGTATCTATGGTATTCCCAAACCACAGTATCACTAAGTGAACTCAAAGCACCAACTTTTAGATTATCATATGAACGCAAACCATTTTGCACCACCAGGCAACTCCTGCGTGAGATAACACAGTGCCATCAAGTAAATTCCAACTCATAGGGAGCCTAGAGGAAACAGTGGAGCTGTTCTATAGGGTTTCTGAAACTGCAAATCTTTATAGGAACAACCAGTCTCATCTTTCTCTTCCAGAGTGACCAGTGGGTTTGAACCACCAACCTTGCAGTTAGCAGCCCAGAGCTTAACCAAGAGCACCACCAGGGCTCCTTTTGTGTAAGATAAACTCTCTAAAACCAAACGCACTGCCACCAAGTCTACGTTGACTCACAACAATGCTATAGGACAGGCTAGAACTGCCCCTGTGCATTTTCATAACTGTGAAACTCTCGAGAGGAGTATAAAGCCTCCTTTTCCTCCCACAGAGCAGCTAGAGGTCTCAAACTCCTGACCTTTCTACTAGCAGCCTAATGTATAACCACTGTGCCACCAGGGCTCCTGGATCTATTAGTATTATATCTACCTAGGCATTGATACTTTTAGCTTTTTCATATGTACTTTTTTTCTATGAGGTATATATGTGAAATGTCCCTTATGTGCCAGATATAATATACATGAGGGAAAGTCCAAAAGTATTGCTATAAAATCATAGAAAACTTGATTAAACAAAAATATTAAAATGGAAAGCTATTGTTTCTCAGCAGATCCTCCACCTAGTTCTGAAGGCAGTGTTTCCTTTCTAAGCCAACCCCCAAGAATATTCTGTCTTCTTATGTTTACACCACATTGAATCACATTCCTTGTACATATTTATCAGTTTGAGGAGCAAAAACAAATCTGAAGGGGTGAGACCAAAGTTGTAGAGTAAATAGGGTGAAATTTTCTCAAAGAAATTCTCATAGGACAACCTTCCTGCCCTCAAGGAACGAGCAACTTCATTGTCATTATGGGGAGAAACAATGCCTCAGTACAATGTCCATGTTGTTGCTTTTCTCTCATCAATGCAATTTTCCATTTTCGTAAAACTTCTTCCTAAAAAGCCCTGCATGATTGTTCTGTGTCACTCAATAAACTCTATCAAGATGACCCAAGATAACAGTCACCATGACCTTCTGAGTTGAGCTCTTCTCCTTGGATTCAACAGGCCCCACAGAGCCCCTCAGAGGGGATCTCTTTGAATCCAATCGCTATTCTGATTGGACCTTTATTTTAGGTACCCTTCAGAGACTGAGGCAAGAGTGTCACGGAGAGTGAGTCTCTTGTCTACAACCATTCACGTTGGAACACATTTTGTCTGGGAAAAGACCACGCATGTGCGAATGGAGCTCTGCAGGCATATTTTTAATTGCAGACTCTCATTTGAAAAATGCTCTACTGAAATCCATAACGTTTTCACTGGCCAAGTTTTATAGTACATTGTTCATCTTCCAGGCCTTTTTTTTTCTCTTGTCTATGAATTCCCACGAAATCTGTCCACGTGGATAACCATGCTGGTATTTGAAATACCAGTGGCATAGTTTACAGCATCACAACCTCTGGCAAGGCACCACAGTATGACAAACTTATAGACAAGTGGTGGGTCTCAGATATAGAAGACATCAATCCCTCAATGAATAAAGACTTATTCCATTCTGCTATTCCATTCAGACATCTCAAAAATAGTATGATCCTGGAGTACTTTGTTTTGTTTTGTTTTTGTTTTTGTTTTTTGGGCATCACTGCTCTCCGGTGGTGGGAGTAGGAGACCCAGCCCCACTGCTGGAATTGAACCTTCGTCCCAGTGGGCCGCGGTCCCATGCGCAACCACTATGCCACCGGGGCTCAGCCCTGATCCTGGATTACTTTGATGGAATATTTTCTCCCTAAGATCCTTTAATATCTTTAAATGGAAACACTATTTGGAGAAAATTATTTATAACTTCTCTAAATTATCCAAATAATTAAAGAACACACGCACAAAATCAAGGGGGGGTCATTATAGTTCTTTTCTCCTTGTGCATAAAAGCATCAGTCTTTTCCCTTTGGCCCTTTGACTTTGTAAAGGTGTATAGCCTGCTACCAGTAAAGGACCTCACTGGCTTCCCCGAAGGTTTGAATGAGGACGATGATGATGAAGACTGTCTCCAACGTGAAAACCTCTATATTGATGGAGTCATGTACTCTCCGGTAGAAAACACAAATGCAAAAGATATGTACAGCTTTCTACAGGTAAACTGCTATATTACAGATTGGAAGTTCTTTGTGTTACTAAAATATTGGAAAGAACTCATTATATTAATGTCTACATAGCCTCATTGTGAGTACAGGGGCCTAAAGAGGTCAAGTGACTACTCCAAGGTGATGAATAACCACAGAGCCAAGGCTGGAAATGCTTGCTATTAAAATTTTTTTATATCTTGAAATTGCTTTGTGATACCAAAACAACTTACTCTGCAAACAGTTTAAAGAACAAAATGAAATGTCCCCGTGATTAATATGATCATTAAAAGTTTAATATAAGAGCTGTATGAGGAGAAGCACCGAAGGGGACCACAGCTGGGAATGCAGTGTCAGCTATGGCAGGTTCAGGAGACCAGGGGCTCTCTGCCCTCAGTGGGCCCCGCCTGGCCCACATTCCCGTCTTCTGCAGCCACTCTTGATTGATGCTGAGCCTGGCCTCGCATCCCTCACCCCTTCTCTAGCACCAACCTCGCTGCCACTGCCTCCCAAGAGAGCTCTGAAGAGATTCCAGAAGGAATGAAATGACACAGGCTCCCCCAGCGCAGTGCTCAGCTGGTCATGTAGGAGATGCTTTCTTCCATTGGCAAGCTAGTCAGGGAACCAATTTACAGTCCCTGTCAGGGGGCGTCTTTTTCTTGACTATTTATTTCCCCACAGATTACCCCCTATGGCTGTATTTCCGACAAGAATTGACCATTCAGTAGTAACCGTAATGGCAGCATTTGTCCAGTCCCAGGGGTTTCTGGCACTATTTCTAAAGTACTCTTGTCCATCTGTTGTCTCTTGTGTGATCCCAATCCAGGTGATCCTTTAGAGTGCGCCGATCTACAAAGCAGACAAGAGAAAAGTACTCGAGAATAGCTTGGGAATGGACTCAGAAGTATGCAATGTCATTAAATGATTGAATCCCAACTACAAAGAATGATAGGGGAACTCTGAAAAAGAATGCCTTTTTGATTTCCATTTGACTACTGTCTCTGAGCCCACCCCCTCCCCCTGTACTCATGTCCACCTGATACAGCAGTGTTACATGTTGTGTATATGGGGAACAACAAACTACAGATATTTTACTCCTGTACATAGCTAAAAGCTCTTATTTTTTTTCTTATATTTTGAACTGTTTAAGCCTATCTGGATGTTAGGAGGAAAACATATTTGCTGGAAATACTTGGGTATATTCAAAGACTCAGTCACTCCTCTATAGCTTGTACATTCAAGAATGATTAATCTGTGTAATAGATTACTACAACCATTACGTTAAAAATAAGTTTAATATAAAACTAAATGGGTTATGTTAGCTAAACTCAGTGAAAAGAGTTATATGTCCATATATGTCTTATAATGTTTATGTACTGATTAGGTAACAATTTCCTTTACAGGCTATGGGTTTAAAGGTATTCACCAACACAAAGATTCATAAACCAAAAGTATGCTTACAGCCTAAAGAGTATGAAATGACGATATCTCAGAGACTATACGATGCTCCAGGTAAAATATTAAAAATAATGAAAAGTTAATTGCCTAATATCAAAGCAAGTAAAATATTTTTTGTGTGTGTGTTTTTTTTTTGGGGGGGGGCATCACTGCTCTCCGGTGGTGGGAGTAGGAGGCCCAGCCCCACTGCTGGAACCGAACCTCCATCCCAGTGGGCCGCAGTCCCGTGCACAACCGCCACCGGGGCTCAGCCCCAAGTAAAATATTTTTAATTAAATATGGTCTGATGAACAAAGAAGGTTTTGAAAAAAATCAAATAAATTTTTAAAAAACAAAGAAGGTTTTGTCATTCACATATAGTAAGGATCTCTAGTCAATTCATAGCAACACAAGCCTAATTCATCTGATTATCAAGCACTCACATGTGCATATACAAAGTTGGAGAGAATGCAAAGCACATAGTACACTGCTACAAGAAATATGAAGATTTGAATTTTTTTGAATGAAAGGATGAGTTTTAATTTGAGTAGCAGAAAAACCACTTAAAAAGACACTGCATGGCATAGTGGTTGAGTGCAGGACTATGGCCCACTGGGTTGGCAGTTCAAATCCAGCAGCAGCTCTCTAGGAGCAAGGCTGGGCCTCCCACTCTCACCAGAGGGCAGGGATGCCAAAAAAAAAACAAACAGAAACAAGACACTGCATTTGATCAGTGGAAATGTAGAATGGAAGTAGAAAAGTCAAGAGACTCTTTCCAGGCACAAGATCAGAGGGAGCAGGACTGTTCTCAAGGCAACAGCACATGTTTGCCAATCAAGTCAAAAGAAGCTCTTCAGCTCCCATCATTTGCACACTTTGAGATCCTTCAAGCTATACTATGTGCCCATCAGTAGACATATCTGTCCCATGGCTTGACAACATGAAAATTATTTTTGGCAGAGCCCATGCTTTAAAACAGTGAAGAGTAACAGTGAACAAGAGAAGTTTGTATTCATCAGTGATTAAAATGTCCATAGCAGTAGAGAGGAAGAAGCAACTTCCAGTATGGAAATATCAAAGTGAAGAGAGAACAAAGCTAAGTTGTTTGGGGCAAGAGGTAAAGGGAGAGGTCATTCTTGATGCTTTTCCTATGAAGTCAAATATAGTAATAAGCAAGTAGACAATGAAGGTCAACTGTACCACTTGTCTTCTTTCAAAATATTAAATCAATGCTATTTTTTAGACAGCACAAAACTGAACTGACTTAGGTAATTTGAGAAAGTAAAGCTTTTTTTAAAATTCGTTAAATTTAATGAATGAAGAGAAAAATTGAAAACACCCTACAAGGAAAAGAGAATTAAAATACATTATTGTGGGAGTTGACCTTTTTTGACACAAATGAAAAAGGATTCAGTTACAGTCTAGAAATGATGGAAAGAACTAGACCTGCCAGTGAAAATTATCTTGATAGTTAATTAAGGGAAGGAGGAGACATTACGATCAAGAAAGGAAAGGGGATCAATTGCATGGGAATTCTAAGGGAAAAGGAAGCCCCAAAATGGTGCATTATTAAAAAGGAACTGTCTGGAGGAGTTGACGAAGCCACCCGTGATGACCAGTATTAAATAGTGAACGGCCTCATTTGATGTGTGATGCTTCATGTACTGCGAAAGGAAACACTCCTTAAAGGACCTATTTTAGCTGAAGCTTTTCCTGACTACCTTCTCCAAGTGGCCTTTCTTGGTGCTTCTCTCTCCCATCACCCCATTTATTCCTTTCATAGTACTTACAAATCTCTAATTTGATTTTTCTTTATATGATTTTTCCCTGTCTATTCTTCACCTGCCATAGTAGGCATCTATGAAATGCGAGGAAGCCAAAACTTCGTGGACTTGGAAATGGTCTCAGCGGTTTCAGAGCCTTACAAAGAGATAATTCGAAATTATTTCCCTGAGACGTGGATCTGGGACTTGGTGGTCACAGAGTAAGTCATTTCTATCACACTAGGGGGTGTCAAAAAGTTCATGAGAAAATAGAATTGAAAAATAATAGAACTTTCCCATGAACTTCTAGGAACCTACTCACGTAAGATTCAACGATAGAAACTCACACAATTTTCCTTTCTTACCTAATTTTTCAGTATCCAAGTATTTTTAGTAAGTACTTCATGTTCTCAGAAAATGTTTAACATAAATACTTCCGTAAACTAACCTAATTATATCACAGCTAAGAAATTTTACACAAGTGAAAATATTGAGTCTTCCCAAAATTTATATATGGATTAAAAATAGTCACACACTACATGGACTAACACTGATAAAAAGCTATCTGTTATCAGCAATTTGAGGTTAAGCAAAATTAATGAGGTCAACTACACACAGTTGTAGTAGAACTGAACACTGTAAATATATCCTCAGTAAAACAGTATTTTAAATAAGAGAATATCTCAAATTAGAGATTTGGTGAGTAACTATTTTGTCTATTTTGTCTACTACAGATTATAATTACAATTACATATCTATAGGAGATTCTGGTATAGACTAGAATTTTAAAGGGTTAGAATAAAAAGGCACATTTCCCAATCTTAATTCTTGGTTATGCTCTCTATTATTCATACTTTTTCTAGGTCAGAGGTTCTCAACCTTCCTAATGTCATGAGCCTTCAATACAGTTCCTCATGTTGTGGTGATCTCCCAACCATAAAATTTATTTTTGTTGCTTTTTCATAACTGTAATTTTCCTACTGTTATGAATCCCTCAGAATAGTCATTTGACCCTCCAAGGGGTCACAATCCACAGGTTGTGGTTTCAAGACATAGCAGTATCCATTGTTGTTCTCTTCCTAGAGTAATGACTAGCTACTTATCTGCTTACTGTTCTTCTCATTGTCATCCTCCCAGTTCATCAGGTGTGGCTGAAGTGGATGTAACAGTCCCTGATACCATCACTGAGTGGAAGGCCGGGGCCTTCTGCCTATCCAGTGACATCGGACTTGGTCTCTCTCAATCTGTCTCTCTCCGAGCCTTCCAGCCTTTCTTTGTGGAGCTCACGATACCCTACTCCGTGGTCCGGGGAGAGGCCTTCACACTCAAGGCCACTGTCCTAAACTACCTGTCCAAGTGCATCCAGGTAAGAATCTCTCTCCTAAATTGAACACAAGGAACAATTCATCTAAAAATCACATTCCTAGTAAAACTGACCAGCTCTGTGTACAGGTGTGTTTACCAGAAGAAGAATGCTGACAGAGAAATATCTACAGGTTATAGAACTAAACTACAGTTACTGTTATCTCCCAACTATCAGCTTGCAGCCTAAAACAAGTTTTTGACCCTTGTTCATTATGGAGTTCATCTACTCTGAGGATTTATAATGTGGACATCAAATACCAGTATGCTTTTTTCCACGTCTAAGGTTCTCCAAGGTTTTAACCTCTACATTTCATATACTTAATTTTTAATATAACATTCATGATATTAAATTTTATTTAAAATTTTTGTTTCAACACAAAATGAGTGTCCATCTCAGATACTAGGAGAGCTGAGGTCACATCAAATTCCAGGCAAAGAACGTAGCGCTACCACAGGCAACATGTCACTAGTACCTTCCCTCACCTCGGATCCCCGCACTTGAGAGCAAGTTACTCCAAACACCACGATTTAGGTATCAGATCCATCTATAAAGTAATTAGTCTTCATTTACACCATCTTCACTATGAGACCATGAAAATTGATTGAATCCTTCAACAAGGTTTATTTCAAGCCCATGCTCCCTACTCTCCCCCACCCCCAGTCTCCTTCTCCCTGATTTTCTTTTCTCTCTGCCTTTCATGTGTTTTCAGGTCCAGATACAGCTGGAAGCCTCTCCCAAATTCCTAGCTGTCCCCGTGGAGAAAGAGCAAGCTTCTCACTGCATCTGTGGAAATGAGCGTCAAACTGTATCCTGGGCAGTAACACCAAAGTCATTAGGTGAGGTTCACATCAGTAGGCCGAGTTCTCTGCTCTAGAATTACACAACTCAGCAATAGCTTGATATCCCCTGCTACTCACCCTGAGGCAGAGAACCGGCAAGTATGATTTTCTTTTTGCCTTTCATGTTAGGGTGTCGAAAGAGACAACCCCCTTTCCTTGCCTCCACCTCTACATTAGAGTCTCAGAATCATTATCCTCTCATTTATGCTGCTTCCATTTCTGATCCTCTGGGTTTATAGAGAGGGAAAAAATGGTTTCATGAGGGTTTCTGTTTCCTGGAAGGGCCAAAGATGGATATAAAATGTTTGGCATGACTCCTGGTGCTGACTGCCCCACTACGGTGACCTCTCTAAGTGAGACAATTCCTGAGGCCAAGTTGACTTTAGTGCCATCTGTCTCTCCTCCATGAATGATATACTAAGGATCACAACAAACCACTCCTGGGCCCTGACCTCTTCTTTTCTGGAATCCTCACAAGAGATGGGTGGTGGTAATAAATTTCCATGTTTTTTCTAATATAAAAAAAGAAAAAAGGGGGCTGAGCCCCGGTGGCGTAAGTGGTTGAGGGTGGTACTGCAGCCTGCGGGGTTGGCAGTTCAAATTCAGCGGTGGCTCTCAGGAGCAGCACTGGGTACTGCCCACGATCACCAGAGGCAGTGATGCCCCCCCCCCAAAAAAAAAGAAAAGAAAAAAGGTTAGAGAGCATAGTGCATTATATATAAATATTAGTGGTGGGGCCATGCAGTAAAGGGGAGATGGTGTGCATCTCTATTGGCCCTTCCCACTTACCCACTCCACCCTCGTCCCCCAGGAAAAATGAATTTCACTGTGAGTGCCGAGGCGCTGGACTCTCAAGTTTTGTGTGGGTCTGAGAAGACTATAGTTCCTAAAGAGGGAAAGAAAGACACAGTCATCAAGACCCTGCTGGTTGAGGTAAGTCTGCCAATGGTTAGCTCAGACTTGAATTTTTTTAAAAAAGGCGTATCCAATGGGTTCCAAGTTTTAGGTAAGACATAAGTCTAAATCATTTGGTTGTAGGATACTTTACATGACAGTATTATTATTGGATCTTTCCCTTTTAATCTTCTATAGCCTTTCCTGTCTATGAACTGACCCCCTTCCTATTTCTTATGCTTTTAGAATTTGTCCATACAGTGGATTTGAACATTCTTCTCCTCGATAGCAAGAAAACTATGGATCCTCTCTATTAGGGAAGAAATCAAATTTGACTTTCATTTAAGAATGAAACTTAAGAATCTGTTGTAATTCATCTCAAATCAATTTGCTCCCCTTCAGTTCCACCAGCTATGCAGGGAGCTCTTTTTTTTTGATCCTAACACCCAGAACCAGGTCAGAGCTCATCAGTTAAAGGGCACACTTCTCCAGACTATCAGGTTTGCTAAGACTTCAAATGCCACTTGCAGACTGGAGAGTCCCATCAACACCCTCATTTATGATCTGCTAACCACAAATTCAGAGGTTTTCCACTACCTCTTTTGGATGTCAACGATAAAGTTGGGTGGATGGGACATTACTCACTGTGGGCCTGCTGGCTCCCTTTACTTCCTAGGGCTCAATAATTCACAAGGATTAGTCACAAAACTCAAGAAAGTGCTACATTCACAAATAAACTTTGATTATAGCAAAAAGAGTACCAGTAAAGAGATACATAGGGTTCGCAGTGCTACCCTGTGCTCAGAAGGTGTGTTCTACCCTCCTATGTACATTGATGACTTTCACCAACCAGAAAATCCAAGGAACTTCTGGATCCAGAACTTCAGTAGAGCCTAGATGATAAAAATCATGATCTCTTCCTCTCTTCCTGAGGTCATCTGATAGTAGGCAATGGTCCTTACTCCAAAGTCTTCTCATTAGCACACATCTTCAGTCATAGTCCTGAGACTTCCAAACTGAGCCAAACTCAATATCGTCGAGTCAATGCAGACTTATACTGGACAGGATAGAACTGCCCCTGTAAGGATCTGAGACCGTAACTTCTTTTTCTTTTAATAGTTCTGTTGGCACTTCATATCGCGATAGTTCAATCATAACAAGGAGAGTTGTACAATCTTTACCACAATCAATGCTTTTTACCACAAGCATGTTCTTCTTTCTTACACTCCTTGACCTATGTCTATTGTGTGAAAGAGGAAGAGTTTTGCTTAGAGAACATTGAGTTCATTGTAATAGTAGTAAAACAATTTGGAAAGGGATAGCAATAAGGCTTGTACAGCAGAAAGTATAATCAATGGCACTGAATTATACATATAAAGGTTGTTCAGTTGTAGAATGTTTTGTTGTGTATATTTTGTCAGAACTGGGGGGAAATTGCATAAATAACACCGACTAACTTTTTTATGTAAAGCATGTATTCTTTTTTAACTGAAGCAACTTTAAAAATGGATGAAAAAGGAAAGCAAATGATAAAATGTCGATTTTGTGAGCCCCAGTGGCATAGCGGTTGAGTGCGGGACTGCGACCCACTGGCTTGGCAGTTCAAATCCAGCAACAGGAAGGCTGGGTAGTTCCCGTGACCACCAGAGGGCAGTGATGCCCCACCCCCAAAAAAAGATGTTGATTTTGAATATTTATAACCTCATTCACAGGCCATGTTGGCCAAATATTTAATTACATCACCACCAATGTGATAGCTGGACCTCTAGTGAGGTGTGTAATGTTAGCTGGCATTGACAACCCTGTGGGTCTTAGACATATCCCTCCCTGTCCACCCCCAGCCCCACAACCCACAAACTCACTACTAGAAAGTCAAATCTGACTGATAACAACTATATAGGACAGGGTAAAACTGCCCATGTGAGGTTTTTTTTAATTGAAGGGTTTTTTTTTATTTTTTATTGGAGGTTCATAAAACTCTTATCACAATCCATACATACATCCATTGCATGTCAAGCACACTTGTACATTTGTTGCCAAGAGGTTGTAGTTCTTTACAATAATAGAAAGCTCCATCTTTCTCCTGGGAAGCACCTGATGGTTTCCAACTGCTGACTCTGAGATGAGCAGCCCAATGTATAGCCACTATGCTGCCAAGTCTCTCCACCTCCACCGTAATCCTAGACTAAGGGTCTCACAGCAATAAATGCAAATGAACATTTGCATTGTATTCTTTTTTTTTGCATCACTGCCTTCTGGTGGTGCACTGTATTCTTAAAATATAAGGGAGCCTAAGACAGAGGTGGGAGGAAAATGACTGTAATTCTCTACAGGAGGGGAGAGCCTATATTTGCCTTGGAACAACTAGTAGTTTTGAACTAAAGACCTTGCAAATCATAGACCAATGTGTATCCACTATGCCACTATGGGTCCTCTAGATAGCGTAGGCACCTCAGTTACTCAAAAAATGTCAAAGTGTACACTTATCACTCAGAAGTCAAGAAAAAATGCAAACTGTTTCATATCAATTGTTTGGCCCACACCTGTCAGCTCACGTGTCCTAAATGTTCAGTCCATTCTTACCTCTACTTTTTTCTTCTTCTGCCTCAAGCCTGAAGGAATAAAGATGGAAACAACATTGAACACACTGCTTTGTCCATCAGGTAAGATTAAGCCATAATTCAAATAACAAGACTGAAATTTGCATAACATTTCAAGTTCAACAAACTCTTACATAAGACTGCAAAAAGTCCATGGGAAAGTTTTATTATCTGTTATTCCATTTCCTCACAAACAATTGAAGCCCTCCTTGTATATTACTTCTATTCTTTCCCTGAAGCATCATCAATGTGTTCATCAAATGAAAAAATTGGGTGTTGATGAACCAAGAACTTTAATTAGAAAGTATCTTTAGCTCATACATACATCCTGTCACCACCCATTGGTCAATGTGGGGTGCTATGGTGGCTTGATGCTACTGTGACACTAGAAGCTATGCCCACAGGTCCACCTTGTAGACAATTTTAGCAAAGCTTCCAGACTAAGAAAAACTATTAGGAAAGGCTTGGTAGTCTACTTCCAAAAAGGAGTCAAGGCAAGCCCTTCTATCCTGTATGTGTCCAAGCAGCACACTGAAGATTTCTCTCCTGGGCAGTTCAAAGCCCGCTTCTTCTAGGTGTGTCACTAGGGACAGGTCGTCCTCAGAGATTGCATTTTGTTTCTCTTGGGTGTTTGTTTGTTTGTTTGTTTGTTTGTTTTGTTTTGTAGTAGTAGTAGTAACTGCTCATGGGGGTTGTTGTTCTGATGGAGCTCAATGCCATTTTCTGTGATTTGTTTCTTGGAGGGTCCTAAGAATGATTCTGAAGATTACCTGGAGCCTCCTGTGCGGCAGGTTCAAGCTGCCTCACTATCTCACTGGGTTGACTCTCTCCTTAGACAACCAGAGCTACTTATTTGAGGGGCGATGTGAGTGGCTCCTTCAGGCAGAATGGTCCGCGATCTCAGGTAGCAAGGGTGGTGTTGTGCAAGCCGATGTCGCCCACAGCGGTGGGAAGGGGGAATCACAGCATTCACAGGGAGTAGCAGGAGGGGGAGCTACTCAAGGGACCTCTACACAGACCGGTCATAGGCTCTGATCACTAGCAGCAGTGCCAGGGCCGTCATGAGCAGTGAGGGTGGCCCTGGACAAGGCGCTCAGTTCAACAGACCAGTGTTCACGGGAACCTGGGCACAGAGGTTTATGGGGGACACATCTTATAGTTGGTAAGTTGGTGGAGAACTGATATTGTGAAGGTGCTGAAAGAAGGTTCTAGAGGTTGTGGTGGTTGAGATGCATCATGGGTATGCTTAAATCTACCAGGGTCCCCTATCAACCCTGTAAATGGTGAAAGGGAGAGTGCAGACCTACACATCTCCAAGTCCTCCTCCCCTAATTGACAATCCCAAAGGAGATAAAGATTGTTGTTGTGGGTGCCCCTGTGAGGCGGGGTTTCTGTTCAGAAGGTGTTCAGGGTAGGATCAGTGAGACCTCATGTCCACAGGCTACCTTTCCAGGGGCAGAGAAGATCACTGAGTAACCTGGCGTGATGTGGTGTGTCCCAGTTCCTGTGTTTTCTATCTCAGAAGGTGTCACAAATCGGACTAACCACTATCAGGGGCTAGTTTCCCCCCACCCCTCACCCCCACCCACTGAGGCCTGCACTCACCCTAGAAAGCTGCGATTTTACTTGGTGGTTTTAAAGAAGGTGCTGTGTAGCTGATGTTAAGGGGACTGGTTCCAGAGGTTATTTTGGTTGGGGTAAAGAAGTAGTAGGGAATCCACAGTCCCTTGTCAACACAGTGTATTATGTCGGGGCAGTTGATGGGAATATGATGTTTTACAGCCTTGTAGTCTCATAGGGTGTCAGAGAGGGGGTGAGATTCGGACGAGGGGGATGTTTTGTGTCTGGTATGGCTATAAGAGCTGCCTCCTTGGTGAGTTAGTAAAACAGGTCAGAGAGGATGGGAATGGGGATAGGGATGGGGATGGTGGGGATGGCTAAGTTGAGGGCGGGAGTGTCTATTTCTGCTGTTTACCTAGGTAGGCTAGGGCAGTATAGTGTAGCAATGTCTTTTCAATGGTGGGTTTTTAGTGGAAGACTGGTTTCACTGACTTAGTCTGTGTGGTCTTGTATCAGTCTTTCAATGCCTCTTTGTCAAGCTGAAAACAAATGAAAAAGGGAAAAAAAATACAGCATAATGTTAAAGACTATGCTCTTTAATACTTTGTTGCAGTATTCTTCAATGCATATTGCATGGACTCTTGAAGGAATCCTGTAATGACCAACGTAAGGAGCTCTGCTAAGAATCTGGGTTTCTCACAAAGCCTGCCTCCCAGGAGCAGGGAGGTAGAATTTAAAGTGAATAGAATTGGGTGGAGTGTTGGAAGGTCTTACCAGGGTTATTACGTAGGTCATCAGAAGCAAACGGCTAATCATGCAAGAATATAATCCCCACCCATATGTATGAGAGAGATTCACAATGTTCATGAGGAAATGGGATTAAAAGATAAAGGTATTTCTTCCACAATTTTTTGAACTTCCCTCATATTCTGGGTGAAAGGGGTGATAAGTTTTGGACTGGTAACTCCAAGGCCAGTGGTTCAAAACTGACAGCCATTCTTCAGAAGAAAGACAAAACTATCTGCTTCCAGAGAAACGTTCTGTCTCAGAAATCCTATGCAAGACCAGTGTGGGGCAGGATCAGTGAGATCGCAATGGGGGGAATGACCTTTCGTCTGCCTTTAGCAATCACGTGTGGAAGTGAATCCGTTTGTGTGGGTGGTCACATAAATGGCATATGGTAGATTGTATGTTTCCTTTGTATAATTGTTTCTTTATTTAATCAGCATCCCTGTTCCAGACCTCCCCTGGTCCATGATAGATCAATGTAATTAGTTTTCATTGTCAAATAAGACTCCATGTTTTCAATATACCACAGTTCTGCTGTGCTTTTAGACATTTCAGTATTGGTTTCCACTGTGTTAAGTAAAAGTGAAAGAATAAGAACATCCTTGTGTGCTCAAGCAAGTACAGTTAGGGTGGATACCAAAATAGAAGATTAGTGAGTAACAAGCAGTATGCTTATTCTTCATTTTAATGGAAATATCTTTTTAAAAACTCTTTGCTATCTAAGGCAGTAGTTCTCAAACTTCTTAATGCCATGACCCTTTAACACAGTTCCTCATGTGGTGGTGACACTCAGCCATAAAATTATTTCCATTGCTCCTTCATCACTATAATTTTGCTACTTTTATGAATCGGGCAGCCCTGTGAAATTGTCGTTCGATCGGGGTTCAGGACCCACAGGTTGAGAATCACCGATCTAAGGGAATTCCTCTTTCCATCAGTATTCATTTCTCTGCATAGGACCCATCATTTGTTACCATCAAGATTTTTAATATTTGCCCAAAATGTACATGAAATGTGTATTGCTGCTTTAATTTATTTTTTTTCTTAATCACAAAAGATAGTGAGCTCATTTTTATATGTTTATGCATTCCTTTCTTATTCCTAGCCAATTCAAGTTTTTAGAAGTTTGTCTTTTTCTCACTGATTTATATGAGCTGATTTCCTTACCTATTAAATTAGTTGCAAATGTTTTCTTGCACTTAATCATGTGTCTTTTAAGTTTGTGTCTGTTTTCTTACAAAGGCTTTCATATTCATGTTGTGAAAAAAGGATACACTATGAAGATAAATACTATGATTGTCTTTTTCATCTTCATGTAATTCGTTAAAATTAAAATGGCAATTGATGTACTCATTAGCAACATTTATTTTATTTATTTTTTAATAAGGCATTTTATTGGGGGCTCTTGCACTCATAACAATTCATGCATCCATTGGATCAAGCACATCTGTACACATGTTGCCTTTATCCTTTTCAAAACATTTTCTTTCTTCTTGAGCCTTTGGTACCAGCTTCTCTTTTTTTCTCTCTCTCTTTCCCCAAACCTTCCATGCTGGTGAACCCTTGCTAAATTATAAATTGTTATCTTCATAACTTACACCCTTCACTGTCTCTCTTCACCCAAGTTTCTGTTGTTCATCTCCCTGGGGGTGGGGGAGGTTAATACATTGATCACTGTGATCAGCTCTCCCTTTCTCAACTTCTTCCCCCCACCTTACCCTTACCCTCATGGTGTTGCTACTCCCATTACTGTTTCTGAGGGGTTTATCTGTCATGGATTCCATGTGCTAGAGCGCTTATCCTTACCAGTCTCTATGCATTGATCTAGCAGTATTTCTAAGGTATAACTGAGGCCATGATAATGTGTGTGGGGTGTGTGGGGGGGTGTGGGGGAAACCAACATTAAAGAAGTCAAGAAGTAGAGAAATGTGTGTTTCATCAGTGCTATCCTGCCTTCCCACTATCTCGTTCCTTTCTTGTGACCCTTCTGTGAGGGGATGTCCAACTATCTACAGGTGAGCTTTAGGTTTCCATTCCAGTGTCCCTCCTTTGCATTTATGATTGCTTGTTTGGGGTTTTCTGATGTCTGATACCTAATCCTGTTGACACCTCATGATCACACAGGCTGGTGTGTTTCTTCCATGTGAGCTTTCTTGCTTCCCTGCTAGATGGCTGCTTGTTTATCTTCAAGCCTTTAAGACCCCAGACATCATATGTTTTGATAGCCAGGCACCATCACCTTTCTTCACCACGTTTGCTTATGCATCCATTTTTTTTCTGTTTTTGGGGGGTGGGCATCATTGCCCTCTGGTGATCATGGGAACTGCCCACCCTTGCTCCCAGAGAGCTGCTGCTGGATTTGAACTGCCAAGCCAATGGGCTGCAGTCCCACACTCAACCACTATGCCACCAGAGCTCAGCCCTATGCACCCATTTTTATATCAGTGACTGTTGGAAAGGTGAGAATCACAGCATGCCAGGTTATTGAGGGAATACTTGAGTAAAGACCCAGTGTTCTTCTGCTATCTTAATACTTAGCATATAAATATATGTACATAGACCTGTATTCTATCATTACATATAAATATATTTACATGTGTTCATGCCCATATTTATACCTCTATAAAAGTTTCCCAATTTTTCTTCTATTTCCTTTTACACTTCTCCTGTCCCACTATCATGTTCCACCTTTGACTCTTTGTAATTCCTCTCAGCTACAAGACACTTGATCAAACCCCACCATATATTCCACACCCTCCTTGCCATCAATTTTAGACCTCTTGCTATTACTTTGTCCCAGGGTGTGTTGGCTTCCACTTTCCCATGTCTCCCAGAACCATCAGTCCCATTGTTTTCTCCTCAGAATTGTTTTTTTCTACCTATCTTACATAGATAGGCATAAGAAAAGGAAAGGAAAAACCTGTATATAGTTCCAGGTGTGTCTGCTGACCTTTATGTACATTTTTCAATCAAGTCTGATGATGTGCCAACCCTTGACCCTCAAAATCAATTTTGGGGATTTCTCGGGACCTTCATTACTTTGCTCCCCTTGCTGCTCTGTTTTGCCAACTTTGTGTTTCACCTTGGTGTTGGGGGGGGGGGGGGGAGGGGGGGGGGGAGGGTGGTGTCAGACCCGGCACAATTGCCACACTGTCTCTTCAGTGCTGTCCCCACATAAGTCAGTGAGGGGATGCCATGTCTCATGAGGGGGGCTGCCCTACAGTCCTCTCTGTATTAGCTGCTCTGAGCAGGGATGTCATGCTCAGGTTTGGTGGGCCAGAATTCAGTTCTCTCTCTCTCTCTCTCTCTCTCTCTCTCTCTCTCTCTCTCTCTC